>BJBW01001075.1:199909-216677 GCA_004320125.1 Scolopax mira | reverse complement strand
AAAAAGAAAACATACAGAAAAGAAACATATAGAAAACAAAAGAGAAATCAGAGCAGCTTAATATGGTTTAAGTCGTGGGTGGCATCTCTAAACACCAGGAGAGTAGGTTAAAGGACTGGAAATTTGTCCTGGGACCTGTTTGCACACACAGACATGGAGGCATGATACAGGCAGTACGGAGGATTCAAATGTACAGGGGTTGAAGTAGCATAGTACATATATGCAGTATATAGCATATCTGCAGAAAATCAAGAGCCAGGCCTGGCCCTATAGCACAATCGGCTTAAAAGCCTTAAGATTCTGAGCTTTAAAAAAAACCAAGCCAAATAGGACCGTGAGCACTTTTTTTTTGTTAAAGTTGCATCTCTGAAATGATAAATTTGTAACGAACTGCAGCAAACGGCTGATGAGATGGTGCCCCAGTGCTCAATACAGAATGGGAGGATCAGCCTTGTGGAGAAGACTGGGAAGAAGGAAGAAACAGTATGTAAGAGTTTTTGACCTTTTTTTCACTGAATCCACAAGGAAACAATATATGGGTCTTCCTTCTCTTTGGCTACAGTCGCTGTGCAGGAGCAGGGGGATTGGTTTCTGTGGCTCATTAACCCAGGCTACTGCTGTTTCATGGAGATCAATGTATCATTTAATAGGAAGAGGCTTTTCAGCTCTGTGAGATTTTATCTGCTGATGGCTACCATGGTATTTATAGACATATCCATCAGCCTAACAGGAGGAAGCAGTTCTCTATCAGTAGAATTGTGTGGATTCTCCCCATTTAAATGCCATTATGGATGCAGCTTTCTGTATAGGATTAACCACTTAACTCACTGAATCCTGAACATCATCAGCTATTGTTCACAAGAACTGATGATCTCCACAGCTTAGTTGTGGGATGGTTGCCTTGTTTCAGCCTCAATTATCTTTTCAAAGAATGAGGTCCTTTGTTAACCTCTGACTTGCTGAGGAATGTGTAGGCAGCCTATTAAGTACTGCACAGTCCTCTTTTAACCCCACGATTCAGGCAGCTCTAGAGATTTAGTCCCGTGATTGTCCTATTTCTGACCAGTCTGAATCTTCAACTGTCACATGAATAGCAAAACCAGAAAACGCGTTTTGATCACATCCAGCTTCAGAAAATAAACAACAGTGGCTTGGAAGATCAAGGCAGAAACTATGTGCATATTATGCAAAGTGCTTTAAAACTTTCAGCCTAACTTTTGGTAATGATTTACAGAGCGTGCTTTCCTGCTACGACTACTTTGAGAGTCAGCTCCCTTGGGGATCTAACAAACACTGATTCTATCTCCTAAAATTATCCAAGTATCTTTTCTATTATTGAATTTCTTACGGCAAACACACCTTTTGGCATGAGACAGTCCTGCAAGGGGAGTTTAGAATAGGCCTATTGTTCCAGCAGCTCACAGCACAGAGGGAATGCTAACTGCTGCTTAATTTGACACAGAGAGATGGATTCTGACTTCTGGCATGGACAAGTGTTCTTGAATACAAACAACAAATCTGAGCTATTTAAGGTTTTGTTTCCAATTGCCAGAGCTATCATCAGTCATGTCTGTCCATCCACTCTCCCTTTCAAACTCACCATGATCTCCTCATCCCCATATTTCTCTTAACCTTCTCTTGTGTTTACACTGACCTCCAACCTCATGACTTGGTTGTATTCCTAGTGCCAGCGTGACACACCAGCACGTAGCTCTCATCTTCCTCTGTCTACTACCCGTCTAGTGCTTCCTGGAAAATATACTTAATGAGAAACACGAGGGCAGACGCTGTCTATCCCTGAGTGCAAAAACTAAGTTCCTAGTCTCTGGCAGAACCCACCCCATTTTCCATCCTCGAAGGTCTCATCAAGGTTTATACATGGCTCTCTTTCCCATTACTTTGCTCTTAAGTAAATTTATTTTGATAGTGTATACAGCCACAGTGTGCTATTGCTCCTTTGCTTTACAGTAGTCCATTTCGTTTCATCCAGATATCTTAGGACACTTCATAAACACAACTTAAATAAGAAAACTAATAAGCTTTCTGTCAGGTAGAAGAGACAATGACATTATCATCTCTTATGAAGAGACATTATCTCTCTGATGAAGAGAGAAGATGTTCAGAGAGAGAAAAATTTTATAAGAAAACTCCAGTCAATAAACTCTACTTCCAAGATGACTTGGGATAGTTTTAATGCTTGAAATGCACCTATCCAAGAAACTTAATTTTTAGCTAAATCAAGATGCTTGTGCAAATCAATTGGTCTGATTGTTTAAAAAAATTACTACATTAAATGCCCTGCCCAGCCTAATTGGAGGCTCTCACCCTGCACCTCCTATTCAGTGGTCCTGGGGAGGAAGGGGCTCCATTTAAGCCCCATGCTTGGCACCCAGGCTTGCCCTGAGCTACACTGTGGCTGTGCAAGTCTGTGGCCTTCTCTCTGTCTCCTGGTGGACATTGGATCTGTGTTGTTGTCAAGCTTCCTGCTGCTCCTGACTGGACTCCCAGGATGGACCCTGAACCTAATTACTCACCTCGCCTTGTCTGGCGTGGTTGGTGAAACCTGTTATCAGAGCCCAACGCTGCCTACCCTGCTCAGCTCCTCTGGGTGTGACTGCACCCCAGTCAGAGAGGACACTGCTTCTGCCTGCCCTGGGATCACCCTTGGCCCCATAACCTGTCCCCTGCTCTTTCTGCTCCACGACACCTTCATCTCCACTGCCAGGTCATTGTCAGGAAATGCCGGAAAAGATCTCGCAAGCACTTCAGGGCAAAGCCAGCAAGCCACCTTGCTCCAAGCCCTTCTCAGTGGTGGTTTAAAAGCAGCCCCTGCCTTTGCAGCAGCTAACATGACTAACACAAGCCGTTGGGTTACCACTCTCCAGATGAGCCCATGTTGATCCAGTGTGAGAGTAAGGGACTGTGGGAATGCCACGCTGAACTCCCCCGGCTACATCTGCTGAAGGAGAATTGCCATGGGAAACAAGAGAGCTATAGCTTAAAGCCCACTTTGATAAACCAAGAAATATTTAAAATGCAGCTTGCCCCATCTACAGTAGAGTTCCAAAAGATATTAATTACAGTTTATTAGCTTTTCTGTAATGCTTCAAGCAAGTTCTTTCAGGCTGTCTACGCTGAGTCATTTTTTGGAAATAAACAGTTTGGATCTAACCCTAAATGAGGAATTATTTCAGATTTGGTCAGAGAGACTGGGTTTTCAACTTCCTCTGTGAACAGGCATTTGGAATGAAAACGTGTCTAGAAAAAGTTGGCCTGCCTGTTCAGCCTGCCCGGGCTCAAGCTGCTCTCAAAGCTGAAAACCTTTGAGAGACCGAGGTTAGATTCTTCACGAGCTGCCCTTCCCCCAGTGCCAAGAAGTAAACATGTATGTCTAAGGCTACATAAACTAATTAGACACCTAATCTTACTGTTGCCTGCATCTGGTATTGCCAAGAAAGATGAGAAGGAGCCGCAAGTAAGGGAGGAACAGAGGGAAAGAGAACATCAGCACCTCAGAGAAACAGGGGCCAATACACTGCTGGAAAGGTCAATTTTACACAAGGTATAAGCATAGCTCTGTCCTGGGTTGAGAGCCACAGGACTAACTTTTCATCTAATGCTGAGGAAAATTGCTAGTCTAGAAGAAGTGTCTGAATTTGTGAAAATATTTACTTTATAGCCAGCCAGGCTCTGTGAGATTCAAGGTTTTAGTGTTTTCCAGCCTCGCCAGGCGCAGGGACAAGAAAGAGCAAGGTCTGGGTGTTTGACCCAGAGTGGCCAACAGGATTATTTCATACCATGAATGTCACATTCCATATAAATTAGAGCAGTTTGCTGTGTGGCTCTCTCTCCCTTGATGGTGGTGGGTCCAGAGAACTCCTTGCCCCGGTGCCAGAGCCCTGAGGCCTCCCCTTCCTCCTGAAGCCATTGCGCTGGCAGTGTCCGCCATTTGCTGTCCCTGCTGGGAGTGCACAGCTCCCTGCTGAGAGAATGGCCTGAGTATAATTCCTCTATATCTTATATCAGTATTGGGATTAGTACTGGTTCTTTAATATTATTGTTAATTATTTATCTTTAGTCTATTAAATCTATTTATATTTCAACCCTTGTGTTTCTTTCTGTTCCCCGATTCCTCTTTCCGGGTGGGGAGAGGTCACCTGGTGATAAAATAATTGTCTAAACGACAATAGATTGTTATTCTCAAACCATAACAAGCTCTCAAACCAATAAGCCCCTAAGCACACAGGTCATCAAAAGGAGGGGAGAAATCCTCCCTGAAAGAGACACGCTGGACTTTCATTGACTACATAAATAAGATTAGGGGTAAATTAATAAACAGTAATAATAAAAATAAAAGCAATAGCTTCTTAAGTTTGTAAGCAAAATGGCAAGCAGGGGAGCCCTGTCCGCCCCAGTTCTCCTGCCAGAGGGGCACACAGGGGTGCACTCACCATAAAACACATGACACAAAGGTTGCACCAGCAAATAACCCCTTCCCTGAGGGTCCTCTCCCAAGGCTCAGGGGCTGCTGCCATGCAACTCTGCATCACTGCTGGCTTTCCTGAAACAAGCTCTCATCACAGCTTTTATAAGCATCACGAGACCTGGCCAGACAAGAGCCAGGACTGTCAGCCTGAGATGCAAAAGAGTTTGTTAATTTCATAACATTTTCTGTGATTTCCAGTTCAAGATGCAGAACACGGATCGCCCACTTGTGGCGATGATTAACAAAAGAAAGACTGCAGTAAACGTGTTCAAAAGGAGGGATTAATACCTGACAAACACTGAAAGAAAGAAGTACCAAGAAGTTAGGAAGCCTAAAGGTTAAAAATGAGAAGAAAACATATTTTTTCATATTGCCTCATGTGCCTTATGGTACAAACACTTTCAGGATTCATGCTGCTGAGCGCTTCTCCCAACCGTGAGAGCACGTTGGCGTTTGAAAAAGAGGAAAGGCAGAGATTAATGGATGACAACTCATTTTGGCAGGTGGGGCTCTGAGTAGAGGTATTAACTTTTAGAAGGGCTTGCAACCCTAAATCAGTGAGCAAAGAGGCGCGGTGCTAAGCAAACAGGATTTGATTGACCTACAGTGATGACAGGCCTCAGTATTTTCTCACAGATAATAACTGGTCGCAGAAAAGATGACGCCCGAGGCCTTTAACCAAATTGGTCACCTTAAAGCTATGAAATGCCCCACCCAGCACTAATTATTACTATTATAACAGTAACAATGAAATCAAAAGTAACAGCTGTTATTCTTTGTCTGCTCCCCTGCCAAGGCTGCTATTTCGTTTTATATGAAGCAACGAGGTTTAATAAATTTAAAATCACCCCTTTGTTTTTTGGAAGGCTTTTGCCAGTATCGGAGCAGAAGTCAAGTTTCAACAAGTTGTGAAAACAGCTCTGTGTTTCCAGTTTCCCAATTTCCAGCGTTTACACCTTACACAGTATTTGTGCCTCTGTGATGAAGGTTAAAACAGGGATTTGGTCACACTTCTGTGATACTCCCAGTTGGACCATGGCTGTGATTACCTTTGTACTTGCCTTTTCTGCCTTCTACCATCTTTGCCTGTTGTTTACGTGGGTTTTCATGCGGCCAAAATAAGAGGCGACTGCTTTTAGATACGGTAACCAGGGACATCAACAGGTGGTCTCAAAATCAGGCGAGTCGCCTCTTCTTAGTTCTATTTTTGAAACAACAAAATAGGTTTGATTCTGTGCCACCACGCTGGGTGAGGTAAGAAAGGGGAGCATCACCGTCGGCCATCTGTTCAACCAGTCAGCGTTCACCTTCACCCAACCCAGGGCTCCGACCACCACTTGCCAGGACAACAAGGGGAACCCTGGACCTGGGCTAACTGAAGGCATCTGCAGCCAGCTATCTTCCTGTTGAATAGGGATGTGCTGCTGATGGAAATGACAAGCAAATCACAGATTCTGGCACGTCCTGGTCTAGGCAAACCCAAACAAAAGCACTGCACGCCGGGACCTGTGGTGTCCATGGACCTCATAGCTTCACTAAAGAGTTGCTGATAAGCTATGAAGCACTACAAACCTCTGCATCTTTCTTAGAAACTAGCCTTTCTTCAGTTGTGTTTATAAGGCTTTTTATAATTTCCAGCTCTTATGATTGTTTTTATAGGGTCGTAAGAGGGTTTCTTTCTCTTCAAATCAATTGGTGGGGCCTCACTGTTTCTAACTCCAAGTCTCTATAATGCTGCTAATCTCATATTAACAGCCTACTGACACAGAAGAGACTGCAGAAAAGACTGATTGCCAGCTCTCTGGCCCTGTGACCGTGTCCTGGTTCAGATCTGGATTAATACTTGAGGCGATTTACCTCAGGAGGCCTTGTTACAGGTGCCTGTAACTCTAAACTCTCCTTGAACTGCCTGGCAGGAGAGGGAGAAGAGGATCCTGTGAATCCACAGCTGATTCAGGTGGAGACAAGGCCCCTCTAAAACTCACTTTTCCTATAGAAAAATCAGAATGACAGCAGCAAAAAAAATTTCCTTGATTCCAGATAAAAGGCGAGGAGTTCGGCATCAACATCCAACCCAGGACACAAAATCCATTGTGATGCTTCCTCTTACTACCTGTCACTGGCAGGAAATTTGCTTGGCTTCAGCTTTTCCAGTTATTAGAAATGGTTACCCAGGGGCACGGGCAAGCACACTGATCTCCTCCAGCATTTGTATGGTGGTACAGCTCTGCAGTGTATACAAATTCACGTGCGCTGGTTTAGTTTTAAAAACAGCTTAAGCTGTTCGCATTTAAGGAAAGATGGAAAAACAGCATCATTCTTACTTGGCGACGTGTGTCCCTGTGACAGTTTGATTCACCAGCCCAAACAGTCCCAGGCTCCTCTCCAGGGCTGGGCTGTCACCTCCTACGTTCGCAGCGCTGTGCCGTACCGACTCTGCTGCTCCATGACCCTACATAGTAGGAGGAGGGTGCTGGGATGACGGATCAGGCTGACCAGCTGTGCCTGACGTCACCCAGCAGAAGAAGAGTCCACACGCTGCATCTGGGCTGCACAAGGAATATGCCCAACTGCCAGGGGGAGAAATGGAGGCAGGAGCCCATGTTGCCCATGACCAAGTCAGGCTCCGAGGCTTCACGCATGCCCGAGTCTGGAGCGAGAGCATCTCGCATCTCCACTAAGATGATTCCGTTTTGGAATGATTTCATTTTGCTTGTTAATAAATTGCCAATAAAATCGGTAATTGCTCCTGGCCTGAAGTGAAACAATCCTTTTACTGAATTACTGTTATTTGCAGGTCAGAGAGTTGCCAGAGGTTTCGCCTTCAAGGCACCACACTGTCCCCTCTAGGAAGAGGGGTGAAGTACAAAAACATTATACCATACCTTACAAGAGAAATTAATTTCATCCATAATTATTGGCGGCTTGTTCCACCTTAGCTTCTGAAACAACCAGACTGCAACTCGTACCCATCCTCTGTTTGGAGCAACTCCTACCTCTCCCTGACCCTTCCCTGCCTCTGCCATCACCACACGTGTATCTTTCCATGGACTTTTATTAACAAGGAGCATCTGCAAGGAAACAGGATCTGAGTCACTCGGCAGCAGCTGCTCCCGCTGCTCACTTCCCCACCTGAAACAACAGTCCCCTCTTTCAAAAGTCACCTCCATCGCCCGCAGCAGCCAAACCCAACATCACCAGCACAATGCTCTGCTCCTCTTCTAGGGGATGGAATACCCTCGGCTGCCCCCCGTGAAAGAAATGAATAAATTATATCTTTGCAAATCGCAAACTCACCTTGGTTTTTTGTGCTGTCTCGCTCCTCTTCTGCGTCTCAGTGGGCAGTATCCAGCCAGCGTGAGTCTTTTTCAAAATTGATTCCTTATCCATATTTGGGAATTTGTGCTGGGCACTAGCTGGTACGAGGCACGTTCTTCCCACAGTGCACTTTGGGACTTGTAGTTCCCAAAAAGGAATGTTGTTTTCCAAGTTGCAAGCGCTGAGCAACAGAAACAGAAGTCTGAAACGCTTAGCTGCTGGGCCCTTCCTTTTACAAGGTTTCTGTGCTGTGTTTTTTGCCTTGAAGAGCTTGAATCCTCCAGGAACTTCTCCCACATGTAAGGGCACAGCCTGCCACCCCCTGAGGTGCCCTGCTGTGCGAAAGCTGCTGCTGCTGCAGAGTGCCCCCCCCGCTACCGCGAGGGGCTGGTGCGTGGTCCTTCCTGCCTCCTGGAAACAGCTACCTGTAAAAAGAGAGTGATGACCAAGTTTTCAATCACAGAATCAAAGAGTCTTCATGGTTGGAGGGGACCTTTGAGATCATCAAGTCCAAACACACACACAAAAAAAAAGAAACTCACACAAACAAACCACAAGCCAACAAACCCAGGCAATAGAGCATGCCCTGAAGTGCCACATCTACATGTTTCTTAAATATCTTCAGGAATGGAATGGAGACTCCACCACCTCCCTGTTCCAGTGCCTGACCACCACTCTCGCACTAAAGTAATTCTTCCTGACAAAACCTTAGACCCTTTCCTATGGTCCTGCCATGTCTTGTCCATGGTCCTGTCCATGTCTCCCTTGGGAGAAGAGGCCAACCCCCACCTCTCTACAACCTCCGTTCAGGTAGTTGTCAAGGGCAATGAGGTCTCCCCTCAGCCTTCTCTTCTCCAAACTACACATGCCCAGCTCCCTCAGGCTCTCCTTGTATGCCTTGTTCTCCAGACCCCTCACCAGCTTGGTGGCTCTCCTCTGGACATGCTCCAGCAGCTCAATGTCCTTCTTGTAGTGAGGGGCCCAGAACTGAACACAGTAATCATAGTCTCCACACTTTCTTCCCTGCTTCCAACACTGAGATGGCATAGAAACTCTCCTTTAAAAGATGTGTTGCAATTTTTAACATGTTCTGCATCAGCATATTTTATTGGTTTTTTTTAGTTAAATAATCATAGTAGGGGGTCAGCATTACAAAATAAATAAGTCCCGCCCCTCCTTAGAGATTCATTTTTGAAGAGCATTTGCACTGACTGCCATAATTACCTTGTAACCAAGGCACCCTATTGTTTTTAAATAACAACTCATGTGAATCATTGCCTGCAGGCTACTGATGGAGACGCTGTTATTACGTCTGAACCCTGATTCCATTAACAGCATAACGTGCTTAGATATGCAGGGCCACGAAGATGCTCAGAGGGCTGGAGCACCTCTCCTGTGAGGACAGGCTGAGAGAGCTGGGGTTGTTCTGCCTGGAGAAGGGAAGGTTCTGGGGAGACCTTGTAGCCCCTTCCAATACCTGAAGGGGCTACAGGAGAGATGGGAAGGGACTCTTCATCAGTGAGTGGAGTGATAGGATGAGGGGTAACGGTTTTAAACTGAAAGAGGGGAGGTTTAATGAAATATTAGGAAGAAATTCTTTCCTGTGAGGGTGGTGAGACACTGGAACAGGTTGCACAGGGAAGTCCTAGATGTCCCATCCCTGGAGGGGTTCAAGGCCAGGCTGGATGGGGCTTTGAGCAACCTGCTCTGGTGGGAGGTGTCCCTGCCCATGGCAGGGGGGTTGGAACTTGATGATCTTAAGATCCCTTCCTACTCAAACCATTCTGTGATTCTCGGGGCCGGCTTCCTCCGGGGCCGGTTGCTGGGACAGGGACACGCTCAGGGCTGGGCTGACGCCCGGCGGCCGCGTCGGGGAACGGCAGCGGAGCTCTGGCCCTCCCACTGACGGGACCTGCTTGGCTTTTGAGGAGGCTTTTAGCAGCGACCCCCCCCCGGAACGACGCCGTGACCCCACAGCCGCTCGGAGGGCCCCCGGAGGGGGGCCGTGGGGGGGATAAATTTCATCGCGAATCCCCCTAGAGCCAGCCGCCGCCCTGCTGGCTGCGGGCGGGACCGGACGGCCCCCCCGGGCAAGGCAGAGCACCGAGGAACCTCCGCTCCAGCACCCTTCATCCCCGCTCCCTCCCGCCGCCACCAGACTACATGTCCCGCCGGCCCGCGGGGTGGGGGGAAGATGGCGGCCGCGGTGCCCCTTCCGCTGCCGGGAGGCGGTGGCGGAGGCTCCATCAGCGCCTTCCGGGGTCGAGCTCCGTGACTGCCGCTGCCTGCCCGATCGGAGCGGAGCCGATCGATCCCCGGGGTGGCGGCGCTGGAGCCGGAGCCGGGCGGTCGGCGGTCGGTGGGGCGTGGGGAGGGAGGCGGCAGCCCTCCCGGTAGCCCTCCCGCCGCCATGAGGAGCGAGCCGCTGGCCTGGCCTCCGGTGTCGGCCCAGGCGGCCTCGCTGCTGGAGGAGGCGGCGGACCTGCTGGTGCTGCACCGGGACTTCGCCGCCGCCGTGGAGAGGTGTGAGGCCGGCTGCGACAGCCTGGGCTCCGGGACCGGCCCCAGCTCCAGCCCCGAGAGGTGCGAGCGGTGATGGGGGGAGGAGGCCGCAGCCTCAGGCCGGTCCCTGGCTGCAGGCCGTGTCTGCACTCTCTGCGGCTTTACGTATTTAATAGAGGGATTTGGGGGTTTAATAAAGCAGGGCTTGTTTGTTTGTTTTCGGCGAGGGGCTAGAAACCTCGTCAACTCCAATATAAACATTATTGGTATGAATGAATAATGCCATAGCCATGCTCCTGACTGCCTAGCTTTTTCTTAATTACCGAAGTTAATGGAGGGTGGCGTTTGTTGCTAAAAAGCCGAGTTGGTAACCATTTAAAACCCATCTTGGCTTTGGCTGCCCTTCAGTAAGGGCCTGTCTGTGTTTCTCTTTTTCCTATGAAGGGCTCTGTGCATGTTTGAGGGAAATGAGATGCGCCAAGGAGCCTCCCTGGCATCCTCTTCCTAGAGATACAGACTCGGACCGTCTTCTCGGGGGGTTGAATTTGCCCTTTTATCAGACAAAGGAGGGGAAGCAGCTGTTGGAGAACTGCAGAATCCCTGGGCTGGGCTGCTGGAACCCAATCAAGGAAAAAGGTGTTTGTAAGAAGTGCTTATTGAAGTCTCTCTTCCTTACCAGTTCTGCAGAAGTGAAATGCTCCCTTTGTGTTGTGGGGATTCAGGCGCTGGCTGAGATGAACCGGTGGAGAGAAGTTCTGTCTTGGGTCCTACAGTATTACCACGTCCCTGAGCATCTGCCTCCAAAAGTTCTGGAGCTGTGGTGAGTTTCTGTCCGTGGATACCCAGGGCTTGCGTTATTTGGGTTTAATAGCAGGACAGACTTGAATATTGTGTGATGTTTTCACCTTGTGTGATGTGAGGGTGAAAGCAGAACCTGGAACAGGCCTGCACTTGACCTGTTTGTGCTGAAGTGTGGCCCTGCAAATGATGGTGAGAAGGTAATATCAGTGTCTGTGCCTCTTGTCCACCTTGGAAATCTCTCTGTGGGGACCCCGATACGTGCCTTCCTGATAGCTGCTTGTGGGTAGGAACCATCAGCGATCTCAGCTTCCACGAAGAGTTAGTGTTCTCTAATATTTCTGTCTTACGTTTCAGTGTCCTGTTATACAGCAAAGTGGGAGAGCCGCAGGTGATGCTGGAGGTCGGCAGCAGCTGGCTGAGAGACCCAAGCAATAAAAGCCTCCCCGAGTACAGTTCATTGCTGGAGCTCTATCTGTTGCATGTGTTGCTTCCGCTTGGCCGATTTGAGGGGGCAGAAGAGCTTGTACGTGGCTGTGAGGTTTTTGACAGCGAGCAGCAGTTAGCTTTTCTGGGCACCATTTGTGAAAGCCGATGTCAGTGGACTCAACGGGAAGAGATGCACTCGGCTGCTGAAGAGCAGCCAGATGCAGCAGCAGAAACCGTTCTGGGTAGGATTTCCTTCTTGTTTGTGGTCCTTTGTTATACTTTTATTTCAAGTTAGTCCCTCACTAACTAAGGGTAGCAAGTATTAATTACGTATTAAGATATTGTCATGACAAACCAGCCATGAGGAAGTCCTGTTGTGGGCTACAAAAGGAAATGCAAGACTTAGTGATCCATTTGCTCCCAATTACAGAGCATATCTAGTCTGCTGAGGTCAAGAGATGAGAGTTATTTTATAGGTTCAAAAGCACTTAAGAATAAATTATTTTTTTTTAATGTACAAAAGGGAAACTAAAACTACCTAGCAATCATTTGAGGGTACATTTTGTTGGCTTTGTGTCTGATCTGCTTTGTTTCCATTTACATTTGAGCTCATGTAGAATAATGAATGTCTGGCATTTAAAGTACTTCTCCTCCTCCAGAACTGTAAATCACTTGGCGTTATCTCCCAGGAGAGAGGCTGGTACTACTGTGGCATAAGATCATGTTAGACTAAAGTAGACGCCAAAAAAAAAAAAAGGTATAATGAATTGTATTAATTGTATTGTTTCTCCAGTCCCTATTATAAAAAATGATAACCCAACTCTTGTGCAATCAAACTAAGAAGAGTGTTACTTCAGTATCTTAGTTTCTTATTATCTGTATCTGTGTTTTTGAACTTAACTTTGTCCTAATAGCCTTTCTCTTCTTGTATTCTAGGTGCTCTGTCCCAAAAGCTCTTGACCTTGTTGACATTGCTACGTAGAGCACTGAGGTCCATGTCAAGCCACTTCTACTTACTCCCTTACAAAAAGATGCTTTTGGCTACTTTTCTGCTGTACCTGGTGGTGGTGAGATTAGACCCAGGTACGGTATTACGATTTCCTATTTTTAAAATTCCGTTATGGCTACAGAGGTGAAAATAGTTGCTTTTAATAGATTTGGTTGGAGTTCTAGACTCAGCCTCTGCCTCAGTCAACTTGAGATGCTGCAAGGTGAGCGTTTCCTGGAAGAGTGATTGCCTGGCAGGCTCTCCTGGTAGGAAAGCAGAGAGTTGCCCAGGGCAGCAACGTAATCTTGCATTTGGTCTGTTTATGCTGGAGTTTCATTAGTGATGGCTGCTCCTATTGCTGAAGAATGGGCTGGTCCCACGACGTAGAGGTAGCAGCTGGGGAGTGGAAGAGATGGGTCTTTCTCCTTCTGCTGGGTGGCAGGTGCTCCAGAGCTATTCTGCAGATAGTTCATTGGGAAATACTGGAGAAGGCTTGCTAGGGATGGGAGCAGTGTCCTGAGTGAAAGCTCAAGTACTGAACCAAACAGAAGGAAATAAGACAACTAGGTTTTGGTTAGCTCTATTTGGGATTAGTGCTTTCTTAATATGTTGAGTGTGTCTTAGTTTTACCTTTTATAATGAAAGGACTCTTTTGCTTTTTGTTTTGTTCTGCAGCTTCTCCTACATCACTACCATTCATTTACAAACTGGTCCAGCTCTTCCGACAGGCTTGGGCAGCTGTATTTTCTCCAATCCATAGGCCTCCAATTCAAGACTAAGGGTATTCTATCACAGAATGCTTTTTTTTTTGCTGCTGTGAAAGTGTCAGCTCGTCTTGAGGATGTTATCAGGCTCTTCAAGGATTGTTGAAATCAGTGTCCTAATCGAGATGACCACCTGTGAACTCCTGTGTGATGATACCTTCGTTTTTTCAGATGAGGAATCATGTTTGTATGAATTTTGAAACCACACCAAATATTCCTGACGTTTTACTTGGCTCTACAAGTCCCACACCAGCGTAAAAGCCACTCCTTCCGTAATTTACGACTGAATAAGAATCCCCTTTTTCAAGCACTTTGATTTGGGTGTAGCTCTCGAGTGAGGGTTGCGTAGCCAGTTATGAACTAGAGAAGAAGGTTTCATCCTTGCAACTGCTGGGCAGTTTTCTGACCAAGTAAAATAGCATTCCTGGAAGTATGACTGTAAAAGGCAACGGACTACCAGTAATTAGGGGAATATCTGCTTTGCCTGAAGACATCTGAAAAGCCCAGTTCCTGCAGCGTGGGGGTTAGGACAAGCACGTGGAAGGAAAACACTGGAGAAAGTGAAGCCTATGGCATTTTGAAGGCCTTGGTTTGTGACTGATGCCTCCTTACACGGGCGCTCTTGATTTTAGTCATATTTAAGCCAGAAAGCCAGGGTGGTGGGCCACAAAGACTTGTGCTGCACCTTCTCATCTTGAATGCAAATTACAGCACTTTGTGCTTGCCTTATGCATAGTAATTCTTAAGAGCATGTAGTGGTGGTAAAGAAATAGATTTTTTTTTTTTTTAAAAACGATATTCTATATTATTTTGAAGTTGAACAACTGAAGTTGTTGCATTGTTTTACTCTTTCCCTACCTCTTGCTTTATTTATGTAGGAGTCAAAAAGTCTCTGTATGTCTAGAATCTGCTCTCCTCCCATTCCCCACTATCTAAAGTCCTGGTTTATGAGGCACCCATTTAACAATGCTTATATCATTCATAACAAAAATTCATTAATAGGTAGAAAGAGGTATTTCTCTGAGATCCCAAAACCTTCCCCAGATCTATGGCAAGAAAATTGTCTTTGCAGAAGATCTGTCACTAGACTGACCCTATTTCTGACCACTTGGGGCAGAAATTGGAGGTTTGGGGTAGAACATTCATTTCTTCTCCATCCATCTACCTATCATCAATTGACAAAGGGCAAATTCCAAAGGAGAGAGCACTGGCCTACTTAAATATTGCTTCCACTGGAGCAAACTGTTGCGTAGAGGAGAGCCAAGTTAAAAGTAAGGAGCCTTTATAGCAAACAAGTAGCCCAACATCTGTGCCAAAACGATGCAAGCTGACTCACATCAGCTCAAGTTACAAAATGTTGAACAAAGCAGCCTTTTTTGGTGCTTTGGCAAATTCTATCCAAATCAATCACACCAAACCTAGAAAAATAGCCAGTAGAGATCCCAGGAGTCCCCTTCAGGTTGTTCCTTTGTCTCTGCAAGGACTTTACACCAGGGTAAGGAGCACTTAATGCTTCACCGTATTAAAAAGTTGATCTTACTCTGCACGCATAGGGAAGAGCTGCTCTTGGTATTGCTGGTTCTTGAAAGCCAACTGCAAGTGTAGTTACAACTCTGCAAGCAACGGATGATGGGAAACCAGATCGAATCAAACTTGGAGGCTCTTTCTGGACTAGATTGTATCTACCTGCTCCCTACTTTGCAAGGCCTCACTTTCAGTACTTTGTAAGCCAGTTAATGAAATAGCACACTTGAAGTCAGGCCAATTTCTCACCAAATTAGCCATTTAGGTAACAACTATTATTTGCTCTAGTTTTCTATTAATGTTTTAAATTAGATGTCAGAGATGCAATTTTGGAGGTGGTCTGAGCAGGCCATACTTAATGTTTGGAATGCTGTTAAATGTCGTAGCCACTCATTTACCAGGACTCTTTAATGTTCAAGATTTTAAGTGTAGTTTGGTAACCTTTCCTTTTTTTGAGTACTACTGATTTTGCATTTGTATCGTATATAATTCATCGTGAGAGAGCAAGAAGGCAGACACCAGCTGTCAGGGGATTTTTGCAATTAATACCAAAACTGCAATATTTAATTTTCACAATAAAGTGACTACTGGTTTATCTCTTTGTAGAGTTGCTTCTTTGCGCTGTGATTAAATATATGAAAAATGTAATGTGTTGATGCTCTACAGTTCTCAATTTCTGGAAATGCTTCACTACATGTCCTCATTGCACAGGCATATTTAAATTAAGTAGAGGACTCGTTGAGTGTGAATCTGATGAGATCTAATCAACTGATGATCTCAGTAGGGTATAAGTCTGTGTTTTTGTAGGAGTTCAGAGAATGCTAATTACTTTCTGTGAAAGATCCAGCATATATATATGTATTTTTTAAATATGTAACTGTCTCTGTGTACATTGGGATGGCCAAGACCAGTGCTACCAAGAATAAAGTACCTGAAACTTACTTATCTCCAGCTGTGTTTTTTCTCTGCACTCTCATTATATCAATCATGGAGGGAACTTCAGAAAGAGGAGGAAATTATAGTCCTGCTTTTTTTGTTTTGCTAACTTCTTGCTAGGTGCAAAAAAAACTTGCACTGGCCTGTATGGTAGGCAGCTGAAAGGCTGAAGGACCGTTGTCTGTAATCAGATAAAGAGAGGTCTCAAAGATAAGGAATGAGACTTGGTGCCTTAGCGCCAGGAGACAAGAAGGTAATCCCATGGGTGTACTTGTGGCCACAGATGGTCAAATAGGCAAGTGCCATTCCTTGCAGTTCAGCCTGTTCCCTGACTCGTTCCAATCAAAGGAACTTAACTCCGTGTCCACCATCCATCTACATCACCTTTGTCAGAAAGACACCATTTAAAAATGACGCCATTTTGAAAGTGTAAATGAAGAAATTCTGAAATGCGTAATCATCTTGACAATTTTTTTTTTTTTTAAATGAGTTACCAGTTACACATTCGCCAGTTGTTAAAAGAGTTTTAAGGAAAGAAACCAGTTATTTGTGAAGACTCTCCGTATGTGTCGAAATTCTGTTGACTAATACCAGGTTTAGCTTGGAGAATTAAGTGGGAAGGCTTGCTTAAGAACAGGCTTTAGGGCTGGGCCCCATCCGTGGGTGACAGCAGGCGAGTGGGTGGAATGGGGACGTTGCCTGGGAGACATTGTGACCTCGCCTGCCTACCCTGTGATGCTGCGGGGCCCCTGCCGCCGAGGTGTAGATGACCTGCCACCTCCCAGCAGGCAGCAACGCAACAGCAGAAACATCAGTAACCAAAGCTGCCGCTACCCATCAGGAAAGGAAGCACACAGGAGAAACCATGGTAAAAAAAAAGAAGAGGCAGATTATTTTAGAATCACAGAATCATAGTGTAGGGTCATTCGTAGAACAGTTAGATTTGGAGGGAACTTCAAGATCACCTACTGCTATAGGCTGGGCCACCTTCCACTAGACCATATTGCTCAAAGCCCCATCTAA
>BJBW01001075.1:179842-199775 GCA_004320125.1 Scolopax mira | reverse complement strand
ATTAGCTTCATGGTAAATAAATTCGGAGTCCAACATGTACAGCTACATTTCTGCTAATGAATTTATTATAAGAGAACTCATACACAGAAAAAGAAGGATGGAGTTGGAACTTATTTTTCCTTTTTGGGTAGAAACTACCCTGGATGTACTTTGAATAATGTCTAAATGTTTAAGCTTGTGTTAATCGCCTTTTCCTACTAGATCATATCACAGAATGCTTTGAGTTGGAAGGGACTTTAGAGATCATTGAGTTCCAATCCCCCTGCCATGGACAGGGACACCTCCCACTAGAGCAGGTTGCTCCAAGCCCCATCCAGCCTGGCCTTGAACCCCTCCAGGGATGGGGCATCCACAGCTTCCCTGGGCAACCTTGTTCCAGTGTCTCACCACTCTCACTGGAAAGAAATTCTTTCTAGTATCTAATCTAAATCTCCCCTCTTTCAAATTAAAACCATTACCCCTCATCCTATTGCTCCACTCCCTGATAGAAAGTCCCTCCCCATCTCTCCTGTAGGCTCCCTTCAGGTACTGGAAGGCCGCTGTAGGGTCTCCCTGGAGCCTTCTCTTTTCCAAGCAGAACAACCCCAATTCTCTCAGCCTGTTTTTGTAGGAGAGGCACTCCAGCCCTCTGAGCATCCTCTTTGTGGCCCTCCTCTGAACCACGAGATCATGAGTATTAAAATTAAGAGCAAAGAAATCCCTAGATACTCTGGATGGGAACCATCTGCCAAAAGATATTGAAATATGATGTGTCCAACAAGAGTGTTTTTGAGAGAACCCTTTAAATTCACAGCACTGGGGAGTTTGCATAGCAATCTACAGGAGACATGCGCCTTTTGTCTTTTAGAATCTGTACTATGTTTTGTTTTTCAGATTTCTGTTATTAAACTATGTGCATGACACAGTACTAAACACTTTAGAAACTGGTTATTGACTGAACCACCATAATTATAGAATGTATGCATGAGAAGGATTTCTCAAGAAATTAATTTAGTCTGACATGTAAAGAGTATCGAGTCCTCTTGAGGACTCTCCACAGGTTTAACTCTTCATATGTTAAACTGAATTAAAAGTACCCAGGGAATGGGCCAAAACAATCAGTGGTTGAAATTAATTAGGGTACTAAAAGCACTTTAATTCTGCTTCCTTTAATTTCTACAAATTTGTCTTCCATCTACCATGAACCACACGTGTTCATGAGACATCAGAAAAGACTTCATTGCCTTCACTTTCTCTATGTAACATAGCATGGCCATGTCTTGCCCTGGATAACACGACTTGGCTCATATTCCTTAGCTGGGACCTACTGTTGTTTATTTTGTGCACCTATATCCAGTTTTTCTATCTGTATGTGCTCATGTGCACTGAAATGTAGATCATATGCAGGCAGGACTGCAAATCTCTAGCTGCTCTGATTATTATTTCTTTCTACACACAGCAAAATGTTTTTCTTCCTATTTGTAAATAAGTGTCAGAATATTTTCCATTCATTCCAGCCTCGTGGAACATTTTGTAATCGCTGGTAGATTCAGGGTTTCAGGAAAAATCAGCCTATAGACAATTAGGGTATTGACTGGTTCTTCTCACCATTTCCCTCGTCCTCTCCTTTCAGCATGAGTGCATCTCTCTTCACATTGGCCAAGCTGGAGTCCAAATTGGCAACGCGTGTTGGGAACTCTTCTGCCTGGAGCACGGCATTCAGCCAAACGGCACCTTCCTCAACCAGCCCAGCAGTGATGACTCTTTTGCCACATTCTTCAGAGAAACAAGCTCCGGAAAATTCGTCCCCCGGGCTGTTATGGTAGACTTGGAGGAAACTGTAATAGGTCAGTATAGGACTAATCTTGGAAAATAGAAATTAATTAACTCTTCCGGGTGCCAAAGTTCAGACCACTGAATGTCAGGACAATGCCCTTAATCTCAACATGCAGGCAAAACGCACAGATTTTAAGTTTTTAATACCAGGTGTTAATAAAAGCTTTATTATTCTCAATGGAAAGATGAAAACTGGATTGCCCTCTGTCATGGGTACTCTACTACTAATTAATTAAATCAACAGTTTACTATTATTTAAACCTCCACCGGTTATGAGTACGATTTAGCTTCATTGAAGAAATTCCTTTCTGGTCTTTTCTTTTTTTTTGTGATGTTTTTCTTTTCCTAACTGATGGAAAATGTCTTCCTCATATCCAGATGTCAGAGAGGAGCATGAAGAATCAGGCAACAGAAGTGTCCTGACGAATTTTCAGGGGAAACCACTGTTTTACTCTTGCAAATCTGCTCTTTTTCTAGTCATTCCCCTGAAGGTTCTGATGGATCTTAATCTGGTCTGTATACAGAGCTGAAATTTTACCATAGTATGGCACAGCCCTCATTTGATAAACAAATTCATTTGCATAACACAGAAACTTCCACTTGGAGCAGAGTCCACTTCTTTTTTTTTTTTCAAAATGGAGAGCATCTCAGATGACAACTCCTCACCTCTGTATTTTGTTTCTCAACATACGCCTTTCCATACCATTTCCTGCACCCATAAAATGCTTCATTTGTTTTGCAAACATTATCAAACTCGGTGAAATATCTCTTCTTGTGCTTCTTCTCTGTCTTCTCTCGTTCAGATGAAGTACGGACTGGCACCTACCGGCTGCTTTTCCATCCACAACAGCTGATCACTGGAAAGGAAGATGCAGCAAATAATTATGCACGTGGCCACTACTCCGTTGGCAAAGACAAAATTGAGGCAGTATTAAATTGTATCCGCAAGCTGGTATGCACTATTACACTGGAAGCATGACCTTGGGAGGGTGGGAGGGGAAATAAACCCCACATGTGGTTTTGGATAGTGGCTCTCCTTTTGTTTTAACTATTGTCACTGGTTCAGAAGAGAGAGATGCAAGTCCTGGATGTCCCATCTTGTTTCCATAGGAATGTAAGACCTGAAGGGAAGCACCTCAAATAGTGCTATAGCATGATTATTGTATGGAAAAAAATATCAATATAGCTCTATTGATACCCTATCCCAAAGGGAAGAGAATTTTCTGGGAAAACTGCTGACTTATGTGTTGTGCACTGGGTGTGATTATTGCTGTCCCTATTTGACAGTGTAATTGAAAGATATCTTCACTTTTTCTTTCACTTTTCCTTTTGGCTTTCAGGCTGATGCCTGTTCTGGGCTGCAAGGATTCCTGATCTTCCACAGCTTTGGTGGGGGCACTGGCTCTGGCTTCACCTCCTTACTGATGGAACGCCTCTCCATTGAATATGGAAGGAAGTCCAAACTGGAGTTTGCCATCTACCCAGCCCCTCAGGTCTCCACGGCTGTGGTGGAGCCCTACAATGCCATCTTAACCACACACGCCACCCTGGAGCATTCAGACTGTGCCTTCATGGTGGATAATGAGGCCATCTATGACATCTGCCGCCGAAACCTGGACATCGATCGCCCCACTTACACCAACCTCAACCGCCTCATCAGCCAGATTGTCTCCTCCATCACAGCCTCGCTGCGCTTCGACGGTGCCCTCAATGTGGATCTGACAGAGTTCCAGACAAACCTGGTGCCCTACCCCCGCATCCACTTCCCCTTAGTGACCTACGCCCCCATCATCTCCTCTGACAAGGCCTATCATGAGCAGCTCTCAGTAGGTGAAATCACCAACTCCTGCTTTGAGCCCAACAACCAGATGGTGAAGTGTGACCCAAGGCAGGGGAAGTACATGGCCTGCTGCATGCTCTACCGAGGTGATGTACTTCCAAAAGATGTCAACGTAGCAATTGCTACCATCAAGACCAACAAATCCCTCCAGTTTGTTGACTGGTGTCCAACAGGCTTTAAGGTGAGTGGGGCTGCCACGAGCTTGTCTTTCATGTTTAAAGGGCAAGTTCAGTCTAGCAGAAAAACTCAAATGTAAAGTTTTAGATCCTGCGTATTTTCCATTTCTGAGAAGAATGTACATAAAGATGATGTGTTTGTATGAAATGTGCCTTTTCTCCTTTGGACATCCCATTGACACAGACCCCTAAGTATTTAAATAAATGGAAGCATATATAGTATTTCTATATTCAGCAACAGGAGAATGTCAACTCTATAATACTTTAAACTTAAATTGCATTTTAGAAGAAAGATCAAGGTAAGGCTTATACTTTGAAGATACTGAGACACTTGAGAGTATTCTTTATGAGATATGAAAAAACAAACCAACCACACAAAAAAAAGTAAAAGCTATTAATAATACATTGTTGGCAAAAGAAACATTTCTACAACATCTCTGCAAAAAGGTATTTTGTTTTCATTGTCTTGACATATTTTTGTAAGAAGTTCTTAGGTTCAGTTTTGGTTTGTTGCCTTTACTTTTTTTCTTAGATGAGGTTATGGAATTGACTTGTGAACAAAAAAGTAGCTTTAATGACATTAGACTTAACACTGATGTAATAATCTGAGTTTTTCTTTACCTCTTTTCCTCCCCTCACCAATGTTTTTACCATTTTCTTTCCTTGTTTATTGTCTTTGTCCCTTTTCTCATAACTCTTTTTACTCCTCCATCTTTTCTATTGTTATTTTTCAGGTGGGGATCAATTATCAGCCTCCTACAGTTACACCAGGAGGAGACCTGGCCCAGGTTCAGCGAGCAGTCTGCATGCTGAGCAACACCACGGCCATTGCAGATGCCTGGGCAAGGCTTGACCACAAGTTTGATCTGATGTATGCCAAGAGAGCTTTTGTGCACTGGTATGTGGGTGAAGGCATGGAGGAAGGAGAATTCACAGAGGCCCGAGAAGACTTGTGTGCCCTGGAGAAAGACTATGAGGAAGTGGGAACCGACTCCTTCGAAGATGAAAACGAGGAAAAGGAATTTTAAAATACACTGTGCCCTTTCCTGTGCAAAAGATTGTCTTTTTTTTTTTCATGTGGCTGTATTTCTGCTTGCCTCACACACACCTAGTCCATTGCCATCTTAGTAGATTATAAACAGTTCTCCCCTATGAGATCACAAGACAGGAAATGCAAGATATATGACCATCTTCATTAGTCACTTTGCCTTGCCAGAGGGTGACAGGCTTCCTACTTTTTTTGCTAATTTATCCTGAAAGGACCCTTGTCATCTATACTGTCATTTGCTCAATACGGAGATACAGTCATGTAGCTGTAATATTATTTGCATAACTCTTGCTTCAAAATGTCCCAGATATTTGCTATGGACTCTATGTAAGGAGAAGTTACCTACAGAGCTCAGTCTTTATTTCAGACGAATTCGAAAGGTAACGTTTGTAAAGCTGTAGGAGGCACTGATTGCTCTGTTGGTGCAAAGAACATACAGCTTGTGCTAGTGCCCTTGCTTCTGCAGAATCCACAGCACGGGGTGGTTAGAAGGTGTGATTTTGCCAGCTGGCCTGAGCAGGGGCACAATTCACACCTTGAGGGCCAGTGGTGAAAAAGTGGGGGCGAGGCGTCTGTTTTGGAGTTGAGGGGAAAGCAAGAGAAAGGTAGTAGAAAAGGTAAAGAAAGTGTCTGTTTGGGGTACCTGTCAAGCAGCCCTATGCTTGAACAACACCTGGAGCAAGGCACTAAGCCTGTTTGTGCTGACGGTGTGTGTCCCACTTCCTCATGAGCTCCTGGTTATCTGGAAGGTTTCCCTTAGCACCCTGGAGGGGATGGAGGACAGACCAAATATATACCCCTGTTATTTTCACACTGGATTTATTATTGACCTTTAATAAGTGGATTTCTTTTAAAAAAAATAATCCATGTTTTCACTGAAAGATATACTCATTAATAAAAGTTGAACAGGGCTACAGAAATGCATTATGTTTCACCCAGCTGTTGAGGAGCCTGAAAGCCAGTATTTTATCAATATAGCAGATTTTTATGTGGTTACCAAAATACTAGATTTTAGGCCAATTTCAGAAATACCTGAAATGAGATGCTATCAATTCTCCCAGTAGGTGGCAACAAAATGACAGAATGGAGCTCTACAGGGGACACGGGGAAGCATTTCAGTCTTCATTCACGTAACATAAGAAGGTACTATAATGTGTGGGAAATGCACAGACTTTCATCTGTGTCTTACCATCACCCCAGACCAGCACATCTTTCCAGCACTTGTTTTTATGGTCTATCTCATGGCAGAGCAGGTCAAGCACTGTCTTTGGCCTAAAGTAGGTCTGCAAAGGCCTTTCTCATAGCCATGCGTCTGTGAGAAAGGGTCATCCCCAGGTTCTTCAAGCTCAACTGATTCTATAGAGACAGGACATAGTCATTGCACTCCCAGGGACACCACTCAAGACTTGGTCACTCCCCGCTCCCTGGAATTTTTTGACCCAGCATCTCTTCAGTGTGGCCACCCAAAATTGGTGAGTCTACGGGTCCTGGGACAGTTGAGTTTGGTTGGGGTGGAGAGAGGAATGATATAAACACTGCTTTCCAGAGGTCCTCTCACTGCCTATTTCAGAAGAGAGAAGGGGGGCAATGGAAGAGCAGAGAAGGGTTGCAAATAATTCAGTAATTCAAAAAGCTCTTTTAGGTTTTGGAGCTGCTAGATTTGACATGTTGACTCAGTGCCTAAGAGGATTTGGGTGGTGGACTGCTCAAAGTATTTGCTGTGAGACCTTTTCCTGAGGTGATTCTCTGCACAGAGCTCTGCATCTGGTGGAGCTGAGAGCTTTAACATTTCAAATTGTCTGGAATGCTGGAGCTTGGCTGGAATGTTACCAGTTCCATTGGAAGAAGAACACTAGAACAACCTATTTCTCAGTCTCAAAGCAATGATCTGGTGATTTTCTGGGTAAGCATGAGATTCAGATAGCTAAAACAAAGCAGTGGACAGAAATTAACACAGGAATTCTTCCTCTGTAAAAAATACTTGTGGCTCCAGAAATCTCTGTAGCTTTTCCTAGCCAAAATCAAAGAGGAGTGATTTGCAGGTTTATGTAAAGATCAGCAAAATGAAAACTATGTACATTAAAGTAAGTGTACATGTATAAAAACCAGTGTGAATTATTGTGCAGTTAAAATGTCAGCGTTATTTAGAGAAGATACATAAATGCTGGTTGCTGACAGTGGCAGAGCAGTCTATTAGTATCACCATGTCAAAGTAAACTAACCTAAATTTTAGGGATTGTGTATTTAAATATCTACTGATTGAATATCATAATAAACTGTATGTTTATAAAATCAGGGGATACATAATGCTCAGATTCAAGCAATTAAGTATGCCTTCCTCTTTGTTACCTAGGAGTTGCAAACACGAGGATTTCTCCACTGGGAGAAGCTGCTGCCTTCCAATGTTGGACCAGACAATAAATTGGTGAGAGCAACTGCCCTAATTTGGTGTGAGAATGTTTATGTGATGCCTCCAGCTACATCTTGCAATAAGCACTGCAATGAGAATCAAATTTCTTTCTGTGTTTGGACAGAGGAGTTAGAGCCCGTACTGAATACTGCCCCAAAGAGAAGCAATGGGAGTAAATTGAAACATTAATAGAGAGGCAGCTGGAGTCAGGATGGAAAGAAGTCAGGCCATCATTTAAGAGCCCTGCTACAGCACACATCGGAATGGTAATTATATTTACTTTCCAGTTCTCTATTTTTGTCTTTTTCATTCATTTGTGTTCTTACGCCCTCTTGGTCCTCTGTACTGGAATTTAGGAGTGATTTTTGTCTACGAGTGTATGCACTGGCAGAACAGGGAGCTGGGATGGCACGTGTCTTGTAGGTGATACATATGGATAGAACTGGGCATGCTAAATTTGGAGAAGAGGAGGCTGAGGGGGGACCTCATTGCCCTCTACAACTACCTGAAAGGAGGTTGTAGAGAGGTGGGGGTTGGCCTCTTCTCCCAAGGGAATAATGACAGGAGCAGAGGAAACGGTCTAAGGTTGCAGCAGGGGAGGATTAGATTAGATATTGGGAAAATTACTTTCCTGAGAGGGTGGTCAGGCACTGGAACAGCCTGTCCAGGGAGGTGGTGGAGTCGCCATCCCTGGAGGTATTTAAGAAACGTGTAGACATGGCACTTCAGGGCACGCTCTAGTGCCCGGGATTGTTGGGTTGTGTCTGTCTGTCTGTGGGTGGGTGTGTGGGGTGTTTTTTGTTGTGATTTTTTTTTTTTTTTTTTTTTTTTTTGTGGTTGGACTCGATGATCTCAAAGGTCCCTTCCACCCACGACTATTCTGTGATTCTGTGATCCTCGGGTGTTAGAAACTATTACGAGGCCGCGCTGAGATTTGGAGAAGCCCGTCAAACGAGGCGGGACGAAATTTGAAATCTGGGGCATACCTGAGCCCTGACTTTGCGTGGGGCGGGGTGGCGGGGATGCAGGGGGCAGAACTGCAGAGCCTGCCACTTAGTCCCCAGCGACGGGTGACACTGAAGCTCAGCAGCAGGTGCCAGCCCCGGGGGCCCAGGCTGCCTCCCGCCCCGCAGCCCCGAGCTGGGTTCCTGCAAAGACCTGCCATCGCTCACCCGAAAGGGAAGGAGAGGCCAGCCGAGACACCATGGTAAGAGAGGGGACACACGGGGACGTGGGAACGCCAGGGGACCAGGGGCGAGGGATCCGACGTCGTTGTCATTGGGGGGTTGTGTCACAAAAACCCTCATCTCACGCACCCATTGCCATGTAGGAGTGTCAGAAAATCTCAGCGGAGCTGTGAGGCACAGTGGACTTTTCAGAGAGTCTGGGTAGTGGAATTATAAGGTAAATTACATCTGGAGACTTAGCTTTTTAGTTCCTTCTATATTTTCTCAAGACAGGTTCATTTCCATATGAAAGAATAATTTCTTTTAGAAATAAAACAAGTTACTTACTTCTGTGTCTGTTTTAAATTAATTTATCCCCCAATGGCTGTACTATACATGTCTGTGTACACATCCCCAGATATCTATACATGTGTGTTTCTGGAGTGCATGAATGTTTTTATACGTGTATGTGTTTCAGTAAGTACAAGGTGCCTTTCATTTTTAAGATTTGGGGAAAAAAATTAAAATTCCTTCTTCTTTTTAGCTTTAAAACTCCGTGAGAAGAATTTAAAATTTGGGAAGATGTGCAGAAACCTCTCCAAACCTCTCAGAATGTGAGAAATTCTGTTTCACCTCGTTCCCCAATTCAAGTCTAGCACCGAGTCTTATTTTTGGTACAGAGGACTAGGTTATTTTCTGCCAGTGCAGCTGCAGGTCCAAAATGAGAGCACTCATTTCTCCGTCAGGATACGCACTTCCACGGGCTCCCCGTGCCCTAAGGCAGACCAAGGGTGGTGAGCATGTTTTGGGAATAGCTGGGAGACTAAAGGAGTCTGCCTTTGTACAGTAAATACTTAAGCCTGGTAGAGTTCTGGTTTTTTAATAGAGTCAAAGCTGTCCCAGGTTTAGTTTCACAAAGGACCCGGCCCCTTCTACTGTCTCTTGGTAGATAAAAAGTCCACAGTTTGTAAGATGGGTCCTGGTACGTTAGTGATGGGACGTGAAACATGAGTTTGGAGCACGCTCCAAATTTAAATATCACGTAGAGATCAGTTTACTCTGCCTGTGACTCTGAAAAAGGACCACCCTCTTCCCTACTGGAAGTCCAATGCCTATTTTAAAGCTGTTTACTATACAAAATTAGAAACCTCTTTCTTCCTGTCTTCTCTCCTTGTCAGAATTTTTCCAAATTACTGCTGGGGTAGGAGAAGGTGGAAGTTGAAGGCAGGGTTGAGATACTGCTTCAAATTAGCGCAGTCTGAAAGGCAAAGAATGGGTTCTGCAGTCTTCAGCTCCTGTACTAAGCTTTACAATATTAACTTTATAACACAATATTCACCTGCTCATCTGTGAGAAAACAGACCCATTCCTCTACTGATCCGAGGAACCAAGCAAAGCGGCTCCTTAGGATCCAAGTATTGCTTGACTTGTAATTGTACTTTTGCTTTAAAAGATATTCTTTTAAAAAGTCACCTCATCGCCATGTTTAAAAGGAAAAAATCTTGGGTTTTTTTCTTGCTGCCAGCCTCACAGATTCACTCAGGGATTTAAAAGAAAGCCAGGAGCCTATCCTGTGCAAAATCAGCATTAATTGAATTCTCTAAGCCCTCCAGTGTCTCCTGAGCAATCCTCCAGATTGCAACTCCCCCACAACATCCCGATCTATGAAGCCTCATCCTCACTCAAATAACTCAGATACTTTTGCACAACTCGGTTGAGCAAAACAGGGTTGTGCAACTACACCTGAGAGCACGTTACACACACTCCTGCGTACACACTTGCAAGGTCAGCAACTTAGGAATGAGTACTGAACAGAAATAACATGTTTCATTGAATGAAATATTTAAATTGACTTTCTGTATTCGTTTGAACTTCTGCAGATGACTCACTGGGGCAGTGGCAACTTCTGAAACTCCACTTGCTTCTGGAAAAAATATCTTCAATTATGTTTCTAAAATATAAGTGTATGGCAATTTGTAAAGAAAACACTGCTCCAGAGAGGCCACTGCTCACACATTCTGCCTGAGAATTTAGTTTTTGGGGAAGATGCATTTCACTGTCAGGTCACAGGCTAATTTTGCAGGGTAAACAGTTACGGAATTTGAAAATAGAAAATAAAACTAACTGGCCAAATCTGCTATTAAGTCATTGTATAACTCTAAACGAGACATTACAAAATAAAACCGAGTGAGGACCATTGTCTGGCCTTGAAGCCAAGCAGCATGGCCTGCTTCGTATTTAGGCATCTGAATTCTCTTTCCTTTTCCCTTCTAGGCAGGGGTCAGTGAGCTGTTCACTGGAAATCATTCTTGAGAGTGAGTTGCATTCTGGATGGTGCCCCAGCATTGTCTGGAAAAGTATGAACTGCCAAAAGCCAAAACGGTGCCAGGGAGTGTGCTAATTATCAATCAATCAGCGCAGGCAATCACAGGCCAGTGTTCAGTCCTACAACCTGACCCTTTCTTACTCCCTAGTATAGACAGGGCCGCTGAGGTCATGAAGACAGAGCTCAGAAGATGATAATTACAATTGCTCCAAAGCAGAAACCGAAGCTGAAAAATTCCACGTCTGAAACCGCTCTCTTCTTACAAAACCGCCTTTCACTACCCCCAGTGTTGTAATTGTCTGGACTAACTCAGAATTATCCATTTTATAATTCTATTTCTGAACTTACAAAATCCAGCACCAGGTCCTTCACAGTCCTATACTCGAAGTGTAAAGGACCTTGCAGTGATTTGAACCTTCCTATTTTAGGCTGGCGTAACATCCATTGTCTTCTTTTCATTGGAGTTCCTGGCTACCACAGGATCTATGTTCAAAATTATGCAAATAAGCACGCTATATTGGAATGACACTGCCTGAATAAACATTGGACCTGCTATGTAAAACTCATGGCTGCTCAGCAGCTTGAAGGAACGCTTGTTTCAACTGAGAGAATCTGAAATAATTTCCTGAGGTGAATATTGCTTAAAGCAGTTCTTCCAAGTTTCCACTCTAGCCTGCTATCAGAGGGTAAAAGGATCAAAAGACATCACCTGTCTTGGGTTACATGAGGTTGAAGGATACCACATGGCTGTGTCAGGTTCCAGCCAGGAGTAAAAATAAACTAAACTGGGATATGCTCCTCAGCAGGGCCAAAGCATAGGAAAATAGGTGGGTTTTGTGTAACTAAAATTATTTTTTTTCTGCCTGTTTTCATGTACCCATATATTACTGCACAAAGATCTCAGCTTTCAAAAGAATGTCCCGGTACCTGGTGTACGTACAGTTTCATTGTGGTCACGGGGTTGAACAAGCAGATGCGGACATCAACAATTTACCATTTTTGGAGAAATGCAATACAGTAGGAAAAAATAACCATTAGAAACCAGGAGGACTACTGTTTCTGACCCTGTCTCTGCTCTCTCCCCTTAGCGTGAGTGCATCTCTATCCACGTTGGCCAGGCTGGAGTTCAGATAGGAAACGCGTGCTGGGAACTCTTCTGCCTGGAGCATGGCATTCAGCCAGATGGCACCTTCAAGGAACTGCATGATAAAGTCAACTATGATGACTCTTTTACCACATTTTTCAACGAAACAGTCACTGGGAAACATGTGCCACGAGCTGTAATGGTGGACTTGGAACCAACTGTAGTAGGTCAGTATAGAATTAAAGCTGGAAAATGCAGAAGAGCTTACTCTTCCTAATATCACCATGGAGTGCCACCAACCTCCACTGGTACAAAGCAGCACATGCTTTGTATCTTGATCTACCACTAGATAGCACAAAATTAATTTTATTGGGACACAGAATGCTAGATTCTGTCAAGACTCATTATGATTCTATGATTCTGTCTCTATAGGTGTTAAAGCAACAGCAGGATCCTTAGCAGTTTAACACCATGTACACGTGGTTTGCATGTCTCCTCTTTGCCAAAATATTTACATTTTAGTTTTGTTTATCCATTTTTGCCACATGAGTTCTGTTTTTCTCCAGTTTGGATCCAAAGTGTGAGCCTGACGGTTTCCCTCCAGGAACAGAAGAATTTCTAAAAACCAGGGCACCTGGAGAAACCTTATTTTCTTCACACTTTTGTTTCTGGTGACTTGTCCTCTTGTCGGTACAGGCTGTACAACCGACAAGTTCTTTAGAAGATGATAACAACATTCATGGCTGGGCACAAGCCATGCTATACATCAACAGAATGCAACGATTTAAAAATGCTTAGGAAAGTAGTTTTCCCTTCTCTGTCAGCATCTGGGGTTTTTTTTGCAGTCATGACCTCCAGGGACTGAAACCCTGTGCCAACGCCAACAGCAACCAGAGCTGGTTGGCACTGGAGCAGAGCCATGCAGGTTTCTTAGATGTTCTCTTTCTCGTTCAGATGAAGTGCGGGCCGGCGTCTTCCGGGAACTTTTTCATCCAGAACAGCTGATCACTGGAAAGGAAGATGCAGCAAATAACTACGCCCGCGGCCACTACACCATCGGCAAAGAAAGCATTGATATGGTGCTTGATCGTGTCCGTAAACTGGTAAGTCCCAGGAGTTTTGAAACAGTGGTTTGGATTCTGCAGAAGAAAGAAGTTGCAGAACAGGTAGCTTGTTAAATACAAAGGATACCACTGGTTTAGAAGAGACTGCAAAGACATACTGAGGCATCATCGCTCTCCAAGAGAGAGAAGCCCAGTGGTTCACTTCCCAGCTATACGCCTCCAGAGAGCCTTAAAACACGGTTCTGAATATGTAATTCCTCATCATTAGCATGGCCGGGGAGCACCAATACTGATATAGAAGAGTGGATTAGGCAATTCTATGTTGCTGGTTTCAGCTAGACTAACCAAAAGAAGTGTGAAGTTCAAAGAGAGAAGCTCCAAAGCTAAGACTCCCATTCTTTTCTTATAAATTGACCCAGTGAAGGAAGAAAAAGATAGGATTATAACCAGCACTTTCTCAGAAAAAACTGACATGAAAGCTGTGCTGTGTAATGCTGATGGCTGCTCTCTCCCTCAGCTCAGAATAACCTCAGGTAGTGGATGAAGTGCTTTCATTCCTCTTCAGCCCCTATCCTTCCACTTTCTTTTTGGCTTTTTAGACTGACGCCTGTTCTGGGCTGCAAGGATTCCTGATCTTCCACAGCTTTGGTGGTGGCACTGGCTCTGGCTTCACCTCCTTACTGATGGAACGCCTCTCCGTGGATTATGGAAAGAAGTCCAAACTGGAGTTTGCCATCTACCCGGCCCCTCAGGTCTCCACTGCTGTGGTGGAGCCTTACAATTCCATCCTGACCACGCACACCACCCTGGAGCATTCAGACTGTGCCTTCATGGTGGATAATGAGGCCATCTATGACATCTGCCGCCGAAACCTGGACATTGAGCGCCCCACTTACACCAACCTCAACCGCCTCATCAGCCAGATTGTCTCCTCCATCACTGCCTCACTGCGCTTCGACGGTGCCCTCAATGTGGATCTGACAGAGTTCCAGACAAACCTGGTGCCCTACCCCCGCATCCACTTCCCCTTAGTGACCTACGCCCCCATCATCTCCTCTGACAAGGCCCATCATGAGCAGCTCTCCGTGGCTGAAATCACCAACTCCTGCTTTGAGCCCAACAACCAGATGGTGAAGTGTGACCCAAGACATGGGAAGTACATGGCCTGCTGCATGCTCTACCGAGGTGATGTAGTTCCCAAAGAAGTCAACGTAGCAATCGCTGCCATCAAGACCAAACGAACTATCCAGTTTGTCGACTGGTGTCCAACAGGCTTTAAGGTGAGTGGGGCTGCCACGAGCTTCTCTTTCATATTTAAAGGGCAAGTTCAGTCTAGCAGAAAACTCAAATTTAAAGTTTTAGCTGTTGCATGTTTTCTGAGAAGAGTGTACATAAGAATATGTTTGTATAAAATATGCTTTTTCTCCTTTGGACATCCCATTCACACAGACCCCTAAGTATTTACCTAAAAGGAAATCTGAAGTGTGTATGAGCTAAAATCTAAAGAAGTATTAATTTCAGACCTGAGTTTTGAAAAAGCCAGTGACTGTTTCCTCTGAAGCATCATCTAAAACGAAGAGAATACCAAAACCAATACAATAAACACAGGAAATACTGATATTGGGGAATCTGTCAGTCAACACCCTCATCCAGAAATATTATGCAGCCTCTCCCCACTGGCTACACAGCAGTGTTAGGAACAATAATTTCAATAATAATACAGACATTAGCAGTGGAAAAATATTTGTCATACAAATATCTAGGTTAAGAATGAAAACTTTTAACTGAGAACCAACTTTCTGAATTAGTGTCCATAGAGTATTTTAGTGAAGCTGTATTTTCAATGTTGAGTAGCTGTTAACAAAGCTGCCAGTGTACATTAAACAGAGGAATAATACAGACATTAAAATGAGCATGTATCATACTGTTTATGACCTTATTATTTTTTAAGGCATTTACCATTTGGTAGTTTTGATAGTGGCACCACTCTACCCCAGCATCTCTAACTTTACTCACTTTTTTTTTTTAGCTCTTTGACTGCTTTCTGCTCTTGCCTTTTTACAACCTTCTTTCATATCCTTGATTCCAGGTGGGGATCAACTATCAGCCTCCTACAGTAGTCCCTGGTGGAGACCTAGCCCAGGTTCAGCGAGCAGTCTGCATGCTGAGCAACACCACGGCCATTGCAGAAGCTTGGGCAAGGCTTGACCACAAGTTTGATCTGATGTATGCCAAGAGAGCTTTTGTGCACTGGTATGTGGGTGAAGGCATGGAGGAAGGAGAATTTGCAGAGGCCCGAGAAGACCTGGCTGCCCTGGAGAAAGACTATGAAGAAGTGGGAACTGACTCCTTTGAAGAAGAAAATGATGGGGAGTAATTTTAAAATACACTTTGTTCTCAGTGAGCACAGAATTGTCTGTGTATTGCACATGTCTAACATTAGGTCACCTTTTTTTGTATGTAATATACAGCAATTTAGGAGGGGTCATACAGACATCTTTTATTCCATAAATCTCAGATAAATTGTGCTGTAAGATATGATGGGTTGCAGGAATGCTCTACCACTCCCAGCAATGCAAAAAGACTTGGTCTTCTTGTTCCTTGTACATTTCATGTAAGTTTCTTCAAGCTTTAATATACATGCTAAAACCACTATAATTCAATATATGCAAGCTTATCATGGAGCACAGTGAATCAGTGGAGTTTTCAAAGTTCTAATTTGACATTTGAGGTAAAACTTCTGGCTTGGGCTAAAGACAGTTTAACAAAACTACAAAAGAAGAGAAAAATAATAACAGTAATACTGATAAAAGAATAAACAAAGCGAGTGATACACAAAGCAATTACTCACCATCTGGAACCCAATGCCTAGCCCATTCCCAAACGGTGGTCCCCGTCCCCCTGGCCAACTCCCCCAGTTGTATACTGAGTATGATGTCACTGGGTATCAAATATTCCCTTGGCCAGCTTGGGTCAGCTATCCTGGCTGTGCCCCCTTCCAATTTTCATGAGAAAATTAACTCTCAGATGAAAGCAGGCCATTATCCACCCCTTATTCTATACCATCTATGTCATGCCCTCATCCTACATTTTCCAATTAATCACTACTACTTTTCCTGTCTTTTTAGGTATACACACACACAGAGGTATCAATCCCTTAGTCTATGGGCCATCCCTCTAAAATGTCTGTTGAGTTCATTCAATCTATGACTTTTGGTCTCCATCTTTCACAAGGGCAGGAAGGATGGTATGTGTGGTGTTGGATTGTTGCATGCTGCATCCGGAGCTGCATCTTGGAAGTGGGGTGCCACAACAGATTTCCAAAGGCAAAGCCTAAAATGTTCTTAAATAAGACAAATGCTCCTCTTAATCGAGCACTCAAGTTCTCACAGGTGTCATAAGGGCCACGAGGATGATGAGAGGGATGAAGCACCTCTCCTATGAAGACAGGTTGAGAGAGCTGGGGTTGTTCAGTCTTGAGAAGAGAAGGCTCTGGGGAGACCTTATAACAGCCTTTCAATATCTGAAGGCAGCCTACAGGAGAGCCAGAGAGGGACTGTTTATGAGGAAGTCTAGTGACAGGACAAGGGGCAACAGTTTTAAATTGGAAGAGGGGAGATTTAGATTAGACACCAGAAAGAAATTCTTTCCAGTGAGAGTGGTGAGACACTGGAACAGGTTGCCCAGGGAAGTCCTGGATGCCCCATCCCTGGAGGTGTTCAAGGCCAGGCTGGATGGGGCTTTGAGCAACCTGCTCTGGTGGGAGGTGTCCCTGTCCATGGCAGGGGGGTTGGAACTCAATGATCTTTAAGGTCCCTTCCAACTCAAACCATTCTGTGATTCTGTGATTACCAAAAGCCACCTCGGCTGCACGCCGCTCTGCTAGCTTCCACAGACTGTCAGACTTGGTTCCTGTTTAATCTCCAGTGTCAGTTTGCACTTTTCTCGGGTGGTTTCACTGTCTCTAGGCAACTTCTGGCTTAGCAGTTCTTCTATCTCTCTTCCTCCCTTCTATCAGGCAGAGGCACACAAGCTAAGCGATAGGGGACACCACTAAATTTAAACTGTTGCCAAGAGGCTCTGCCAGAGTCACAGCAAAGATGCTGTACCCTTCTGCTCACCAGCCTCTACAGATATCCATACCAGTCTCCACATGACAATTCAGGACACTTTCACTGCCTTGGTTGAAGAGCTCTGAACTGCCAGGCAGCTGTGCTGCCTCCAACAGAACCAGGTCCCCCATAACCTGCATACCAGAGTATGCAACTGGTATCTCTTCTGTGGAGACTGCAACAAGGACAGCTCTGATGGGGTCCAGACAACTTCTCTGAAAGCCTCCTATGTGCTGTCTCCTTCCCATGGTTCAGGGAAGCTGAGCAGGGGCTGCACTGAGGTACCTGACACAGGGCAGGGAGTGCATCCTGTCCTCACCTGTGCTAACAGAAGCACTGAGGACAGTTTAGCCTCTCTCCATAATGAATCCGTGTTAGAGTAACCCTTCCACCAGAAGATGCACCCAAAGAGATCTGTGCTACATGACACTGTGAACTGTGGAGACTGTGTTCACTGGAAGGCAGTGACCATCCTAGGTATGTTTAGTTTGGAGAAGAGGAGGCTGAGGGGAGACCCCATTGTCCCTCTACAACTACCTGAAAGGAGGTTGTAGAGAGGTGGGGGTTGGCCTCTTCTCCCAAGGGAAATGGTCTAAAGTTGCAGCAGGGGAGGATTAGATTAGATATTGGGAGGAATTACTTTACTGAGAGGGTGGTGAGGCACTGGAACAGCCTGTCCAGGGAGGCATGCTCCAGTGCCCAAGACTGTTGGTTTGTGTCTGTTTGTGGGCGAGTGTGGTGTGGTTTTGGGTTTTGGCTATTTTTTTTTTTGGTGGTTGGAGTCGATGATCTCAACGGTCCCTTCCAACCACAAAGATTCTGTGATTCTGTGATCCCTTCCTACCATCATCAGGGTTGCATTCATCCTCCTCCAAAAACATGGAGTCCTATCCACTCTCCCATAGGGCTTACTTTTTAGTTCAGGGTGCAACGGGAACAAACAGTATGTTAATAGTAAGAACACATGTCACATAATGCCTTGTAGAGCATCTTTGCTGCAGAAATATCACAGACTTCCACATTCAACTCCTAAATTGCCTCTATAACTGCTAAATGTCTATATAATACAGGAAGGAGACGGCAAGTCAGGGCTATGTTAAGCCGTGGTTTTCTTCCCCACACCTGTTTTTTCTGTAACGTTCCTTGAATTTAGTAACTTAGTAAGACAACAGCTGAAGGCTTCTGCACAGCACATGTGAATTCAGTTTGTTAACAGCTCACACAAGGGGCTTTTCTGAGAGGTAAACGCATGCCCTAAAGACACCAGTGAGCCTCTGGGGAGCAAAGAAAGGGAGACAGAAGCCACCAGGAGCTCTGCACAGCCTGTGGAAACAACACCACCTTTTCCCTCACAAATCCCTCATGTCCTGCTAAACCAATCCTGCAGGCAGAAATGAAGGGCTTAGGGTTTGAACCTGTCCCTGGGGACCGTTTGGTGGCAGCTGCCAAAGGGAGTGACATGGTGTGTCTGACTCAGCTGGAGTTCCTGCATAAAAAGTTGGCAGGTGTGCCCTGTCAAATCACACAGAGACTCTCCCTTCTGTGGTCCCAGAAGGTCTGTTTCACACACATATTAGGACTTCCTATGTCACCCGCCCCATTTCCTTGGTCGTCAGAGCTCTGCAGGGCAGCATCACTTACCTTTAAACTCTCCTATCATCTCCTCAAGCGGAACAAAGCTGGGCCAGCAGCCATCCTCTGACAAGCAAAGCTCCTTTACAGGATGCTGCTCCCCTCCGTTCCTCCTGCAGACCCAGAAATGAGGCCAAAGAGGGAAGCCTGGAAACCTAACATACACGCTGGAGAAGTGGCCACTCAAGCATTTCTGCTCATCCAGACAATAGGTGACTCGTTGAGGTCTAAAATCTCACAGCTCAGGTTGGCGCAGGTGTATTTGTTTGCCTTTGTGCTGCCATTCATATATCCTGCTCGCTGTCAGATGGGAAACTGCTGAGCCTTTCAGTTTGCTGTGTGGGTAAAGTTTCTAAGCAAGTTACTTATTTTAAATGAGCGATTTCTTGCTTCTAGGTGGGCTACTGTAGGCCTTGGCAAGAATTCGGTTTCTCAGTTGCTTTGGTGGTTAAACCCCACAAATGTCAGGCTGAAGACACATCCACTTTTGAGAGCTAACAACCGACCACGTGAAGTCCAGGCAAAAACCCTCAGGTACTGCCTCTGTCAAAGAAGAGGTAGGTTTTTGGTTTTTTTTTTCCTTTTCTTTCTGCAGCGTTCACTTTCTCAACCCTGCCTTTAAAGCTCACTTTTACCTCTGCCCAGAAGAAACCAGACTGAACCAGGTGGAGGTGTTGGAGAGTGGTAGGGGGGCCAACTGCCTTCCCCTGGTGGGGTGGCTGTTAAAGGAGAAGCCACTGCCAGAGCATTCACACACCATTCATGGTGTTGCACACACACACTGAATCCCTGGCATGCTTCCTCTTCCTCCAGGCTCGACACTAGCTTTCCTGCAGCAGTCTCAGACATCAGGATTCATAAAATAATGAATTTAATTGAAAAGTTCAGGAGGCAAGAACAGCCTGGTCTGGGTGCCTCCAGAGGGACCCTGAACAAAAAAATCCCTGGGCAATTACACCCTTGTGACCCACACACCTGCCCCTCACGTGCTGTTGGCATGTCTTTCAGTCCAATGATGATTTTTGGGCTGGAGTCTTCTAACATCTAATTGGATTCTTTTTCTGCGTCCAGGCAGGCAGGCCCTTATCTTGTTGATTTGCAGTTTATGTCATGAGTTGGAGCCTCTGTATCTTCTAGTTCATGTTCCATGTGCATCTGTCTTTGTTGTAAGAACATGGGGAACCCAGAAGTCCCAGGCTTGAGAGAAAAACTTCACACCGAAAGCCTGCACAGGGAGGTGGTGGAGTCCCCTTCTCTGGA
>BJBW01001075.1:137188-179816 GCA_004320125.1 Scolopax mira | reverse complement strand
GATGCAGTCCTGAGTGATGTGCTCTGGGCAACCCTGCTTGGCAGGGGAGTTGGACTGGATGATCTCTAGAGGTCCCTTCCAACTCTGACAATTCCATAATTCCATGAAACATTAGTAAGATATCCAGTACTTTTCCCATGCTAAACGATTAAACAACGCTGTCCCATCTGCTAGGAAAAGTGCTGAGAAGAATAGCTCTCTTGTGGCCTAAAGATTTCAGCAAATGTAGCTACTCGTGCCAAGTCATGATAAGCAAGCTGCACGGATCACACCAAATTGTAATTTGGACCCTGCATTAATTACAAGCTGTGGTGTTAGCACAGCTCATCCCGGGCCTGTGGCCCCACAGACAAGCGGGCAGCCCCTCAGAAAAAAAAAAAAAGGGGGGGCTAATGGAAGCTGGGCCGCCCCTCTGCCCCCCAACCCCGCCGGGCCGCACTGCCCTGAGGCGAGGACTAGCGGCGGGGGCCGGGGCGGTGCGAGGCGGGGGCCGGGGCGGTGTGAGGCGGCGGCCGCGGCCGCCCATGGCTGAGCCGAGTTTCGCTTTCCTGGGCTGGGGAGGAGCGGGAAATGAAAACTAAAAGGCGGAGCGGGCGCTGATGCCGCCCTCTGACGAGAGCGGCGAGGCAAAGCTCCGCTGCGCCCGGCAGCACCTCCGCGGGTGGCAGCGTCTGGGTCGGCACGCCGGACTGAGGGGAGCTCGGCTGAACCGCGGGGGAAGCCGCGGTGCGGGGTAGACCTGGTGTCCGAGGGCCCCTCCGCGGGCGCGGTGTGAACCTGAGAAACGAGGCTCGAAGCGTTCCGGGAGTTGGTAAGAACCCTCCTTTTTTTTTTTAATTTTTTTTTTTCTTACCTGCTTGTTAGAACAGGACAAGCTAGAGCCACAGTGCAGGGGGAAACGTGGGAAAAACAAGAGCCGAACAAATGTGTTGTTGGACGGCCAAGCGGAAAGTCTCGCTTCGGTTATATCCGAGAAAACTGTGGAGGCGAAGTGTTTGCATCCCTGTGGCAGCTCTTTTGGGCAGTGCCTCAGGGCTGCTGTCCTCTCCCCAGGGCCACGGCTTCACAGCCCACCTCCTGCCCCAGAGCCATCTTCCTCCGGCCACCTGCTCCCTCCCCAACGCACCTCTGAAGGGAAAGGAGCAATGGCGGAGGCGGGAAGGCACTGAGTTGGTGGCCCTTCCTCAGGCAGAGGGGGTGCTTTGGGGGCTGTGGTACCAGGGTGTGAGGGGACAGTTGGGGGTTTGTTGGACGAGGCCGGGTGGCATGGTCACTTGGCTTGGCCAAGGCACCTGCGTTGAAGGAGCAGTAACCGAGTCCCACCCATGACCTGCAAAGGAAACCGAGAAAGCAGCCCAGCTCTTCCAGTGAGAATGGAGAAATCCAGGGCAAGAGGAGAACCTGCTCCTCAGTTCCAGTGCTCCCTCACCGGGTTGTTTGATTTTTATTTTTAATACGTTTATGCAGGGAAAGGAAAGTGATTTGCAAACCTAAGGAATGCTTTATTTCTTGTAGCCGAATCGAGGCAGTTCTATATAAGGGAAAGTTGTGTTTGTGTCCCTGTTCCCTCACCAGGGTTCTTGCCAGTAGTTCCCAGGGTAGAATTCCATCAAACCAGAGACCCAAGTCCTCCCACCTCTGTATCCCTTTGCACCTTCCTGCTCTAATGTTTTTCTACCCATTTCTCAAGTCATCCGAAGCCTTTTAGCTCTCAGCTTGGTCTTTCATCCCACCCTTAATCCTACTTCTCCTCCCAAAAGCTGTGTCTTGCACGTTCCCCTCATTCCCAGTGCATCCCTAGCTGTTGTTTAGCTACCTCTACTCTGCCTCTCCCCCTTCCTTTCTGTCTTCTTTGGCATCCCTGCTGGATGTGAGTGTTACTTACCTTCTGGCTGATATTACATTAACTGAACCCAGTTTCTCTCCCTTTACAAGCAAAGATGGGCTCTTGCTCCAGCTGGGCTTTCAGAAGCCTGAATGCCTGGTTAAATCATTTCCCGGGGAAGGGGCAGTGTGAGTTCAGACCCCGTTTTGCCAAGGAAGAAATCAAGCCCAATTTCTCTTTTCCTGTGTTCTAATCGCTGGATTTGGATATAAAAAGCAATATTCTTGTGACTGTCTTTGAATGTCTGAGCATTTCTTTCCAATTTTTTTCCAAATAAAACTCCTTGGCAAATCAAAGTAAAGAATCAAAAGTACAGTTAGGAAAAAATATACTTAAGCTTAAAAGTAATAATTGAGAAAAAAACCCTCCATTATGCCTGATAAATTCTTCAGAAACTTAGATATTTAGCATTATTAGGCAAAGTTAGCCTGAAAAATAACAGGCTTTTAAAGCAAAGAGTTTCTATTTGTACAAGGCAGAACCAGGATTTTTTTTATTATTTCCCTTCCTTGGTAGTTTTTCTTCATTCTTTCACCACCTGGCCTCAGATTCATTTTACATGCTGTTTAATATTCATAAAATAACAATTTCTGAACATTTGTTTTCTGTTTCTTTTCCCTCTGTGAATACTTCCCTAAGCCTGTACTTTTATTCTGATTCTGCCTCCCTGTTGGAAGTGGGCTTTTAAAAGGGTTCAATTTTGTTTAATTGCATTAGAGTATTTGTCACATTGTTTTGCTTGCAGATTTTTATTTTGCTTTATTTTGGTGATTCTTTTAAACTTTTATTTAAAGAGCCAGCAGCTGAATCATACAAGTCTGTAGAGTAATGGTCTGTTCAATACTCTATTGAAAATCAATGCATTATAACTGTTCTCTCACTTAAACAGTTGCTTTGCCTGTGATCACTTGAAGGATCACAGAAAGAAACTGATTTTTGTGTTCCTAAATGCCTTTAAAAATGACAGTTGAAAGTAATTGACTGTAAAAGAGCTGTGACTAAGTTGTTTAAAAACAATGCAGAGAGGCCAGTACAGAAAACAAACAAGTGCTTAACAGCTCAAAATTCTAGAGAAGGTGAAATTTGCCCTTTCAAGCCCTTGTGAAACTTTAGCAACATCTGCCATTTGGACAATTTCAATCATAGTATTTACCAAGTCTTCTTGAACAGGGATATCTGGAGTTCCCTGGTGAGGTGGCGCTGTTTCTGTGGCGCCAAAATTTTGTTTATTTAATTAGCCACAAAAGGAAGACAGGGTGTGCAATTGCCATCCATCTCCATGTCTGTTACCTTGCCAACTGCCAGCACACCTACATTACGCGTGTTAAGTGAAATATACCCAATGCTGGTCACACTAATTTTACTAATTTTATTGACATGCCAGCATTCGTAATGAAAATATCAAAGACAAATCCTATGTTTCTGGGTGCTCCCTGTCTTACTGATCTTTCTGTGCCTTTCTACAGTCCTTCTGTCTTTGTGCACTATTGTTGATGGGACAAATAAGTGGACGTCAAGAAAGAAGCAAGAATCTGGAGCTGGCACTAAGTGAGACCATGAAGGCAGAAGCAGAAGTACAAAATAATAAAGATGAAGTCAAAGAGCCGAAGGCCAAGGACTGGAGGCTAAAATCAGTCTTTGGGGTGGCAGATTTAAAAAATGGTAATAATGTTTTGTCTGTTCTTCACTCTCCTTTTTTCTGTTTCGAATACCTGCTGTTCCAGTCTCTGTTGTTAGGCTTCATTTTCTCCTATTCTTTGCCTCTTCACCGAGGAATATACAGACAATTCTCATTTTGCCCTGCCAGCTAACCATTTTGGGGTTTTGGGAAGGGATTACATGAAGATTTCAGAGCTTTTTCCCCTTTTAAAGTCCTTAAACTGGCCATTGCAGCCAAAAATGCCTAGGTGCTAGCCCTGTCTCTTTCCAAACACAGCCAGTGTTGCTTCTGGATTTGCCAAACCATGGACTATGTGCAAGAGGAATTTGCCATGTGCAAGTGTGTACAAGTTTCTTTTCTTGTACCTATCTTTAGGCCTCATATCCTCTTTTTCTGTGCCTACAGGAGCTATTGGACTCTACAACATTGGACAGAGCTGCTGTCTGAACTCTCTGCTCCAGGTGTTCCTCATGAATATATACTTCACAGGGATACTTCGAAGGTACCGCTTTGAACCATATTTGAACTTTCTGAGATACTTGCGTTTTTGCTCTGTTGTCTCCACTCTTTTTTTGTACGGGATGTACCTTTGACGGCTTGGATCAGCACGGTGCTTTCAGCTCACTCAGTAAGGTCTCTCTGCCTTGTTGTGCCTGTCATATATAGACTAGGGCCTGCAAAGGTAGAAGTTGCACTGTTCTGACTTACTAATCATCTCTGATTCACGTGCTGCTTGCACCCCAGTAAGCTGCAGTCTGGAACTGGGTCTTTATGACTTGTATCTGTCGTGATGTCTCTCTTTTTCCACAACAGAATGTGATTTTATTACAGGTATATTCATGGGCCCTTATAACTAAAGGCTGTGTAACTATATCCACTATTAATTTTGTAACTTTAAGCATGTAAACATAAACATATTGCAATCCATAGCTTCTGGCCCCTGATTGTTCTACCTAGCACCTGATAGTGAAAAATAAGTGTTGTTGCAGATAGCAAATACATAGTGTTATTTTGTTTTGCTTGACTGGGCTCTCTACTTTTTCGTGAGTGAGATTTGGGCTTCTTCCTCCCTACCAGCCATGCTGATGACTGGTTTGATTTGTTTTCAGTTTAGTCAGTTCACTGCAGCTTTAATCATCCAAGCAGATCACTCCTATTCAGTCCTCCAAATTCCAAATTTCTTACACACTCACCAGTGTGCAGAGGGGGAAGAAGGCACATTACAGACATGCAGAGAGGAGAAGTGTCATAAACGGGCAAAGCGAAATAATGTAGACAATAGGTTACCATTGTCTTTAGAAATCTTTAGAAAAACCTGTTGACTGCAATACATGTAGGGAGGATAAAGAGCTTTCCAGTTAGTATATAGTTGAAATACAAGCACAAATAGATGAGAGGCAAGAACAGATCTGAAACTGGCTGGGACTAATTTTGTTTCTAGAGTTCAGAAAGCACTTCAGGTCCTGCTGGATTTGCCCCTTATTCAGAAACGGGCCAACTTCAAATTGCAGCCTTTTACTTTAGAACTATCAGCCTGCACTGTGGGATGAGCTAGTGCAGGTGTCTGCTTCCCCTTTTTCCTTATTTTGCCGAAGACATGCCTGTTCTGGTTCCTCTTGAGTTGCTCTCTGTGCTGTCCACCTCTGCTCCCTCAGGTGTGTTACCTAATATTTCTCCATTGTACTGCTTGATGACCATTCTTGTTGCTTCTTCTCTTTGTAGGATCACAGTGCCACTATACGCTAGCGAGAAGAGTAGGAATGTCCCATATCAGATGCTCCTGCTGTTGGAGAAGATGCAGTGTGGCAAGCAGAAAGCTGTTTTTCCCAAAGACCTCGCTCACTGCCTTTCAGTATACAGAGTGAAATGTAAGCAGCATTGCCTCATGCCACCTCTGTCTGCAGACCAGGGATGCTAATTATCAAGCACTAACAAGCAGTGCAGACTCTCATTTCAACATCTCATTCAAAGATTCAGAAAAGTGAAGAGTTAGGTACACGATGATGTAGTGCTCTTTATAGCTGCTTTCTGCTTGTGAGTGAGATGTTCTGTCTTACTTGTGAAGAGGGGGGATAAAAAGGCCCTGGCAGATATCCTTGCTGATGTCCAAAGGGTGGGAAGACTATCAGACTGCTAGGACACTCAGCTACTGATGCTGGTCAGAAGGAAAGCTGTGCAGGGCAGAGAGAGGACATATTACAGCTCAGTTTGTCTTGCTATACTGTCACCTAAGATCAAGCATAAAGGTAGTCCAGCAATATCAAGGTTTTGCTAAACTATGTGTAGTTTTTGCCCAGTTCCTAAACCTTGAGTACATTGTGGGCTGAGAACATCAGCTATTCACATTCACGGATATGGATTTCTTTTCCCCCCTGAATTCAATCTTGAAGCAATTCTGTGTTGAGCCATTCTAAGCAAGCAGTGCACAGACCTGTATCCCACCATCTTAGGTTTCTTAATATCCCAGTTTAGCCAAAGTGGAAAGCGAAAGCATAATGTTGCTACATTGACCTTGGCTTTTTCCCTGGGTAGGGATCAAGGGGTTTATACCATTCTGTGGATGGGACATATGGATAGGCCTCCCTATCATTTTTATCACAGCACTCTTAGCTAAGGAGATGGGGGAGACAAGTCTGTGGAGTAACAAAGGTAAAAAAGAGAACAGAACCTTCCCTGTTCTAAGGGCTCAAACAAATGCAACCCTCAACTCACTGAGACATCTGAGCCCTGTACTCATGTAGGTATTGGGTAAACTCTTGACCCTGTGTCTGGTGACGAGGACATGACTTTTGCACTGGGTTGTACCATGAGGCTCTCAAGCTCTCTATGGAGATCATACATTGCAGCTCATCTCCAGACTAAAAGCTGTCCCTGGCAGACAGTGGCAAAGGAATGAGAGGCTGGGCTAATGGGGGTCACAGAATCACATGGGGTTGGAAGGGACCTCTGGAGATCACCTAGTCCAACCCCCCTGCCAAAGCAGGGCCACCCAGAGCAGGTTGCACAGGAACGTGTCCAGGTGGGTTTTGACTGTCTCCAGAGGAGACTCCACCACCTCCCTGGGCGTCCTATTCCAGTGTTCTGTCACCTAAAAGTAAAGAAGTTCCTCCTCATGTTTAGGTGGAACTTCTTATATTCAACTTTGTGCCCATTTCCTCTTGTCCTATCCCTGAAGAGGGCACCACTGAAAAGACTGGCCCCATCTTCTTGATACCCATCCTTTAAGTGTTTATAGGCATTGATCAGATGCCCCCTCAGCTTTCTCTTTTCCAGACTAAAAAGACCCAAATCCTTCAGCCTCTCCTTATAAGGGAGATTCTCCAGGCCCCTAATCATCTTGTAGCCCTTCGCTGTACCCTCCCCAGTAGTTGCCGGTCCTTCTTGAACCGGGGAGCCCAGAAAGTGGGATGTGGGTCAATAAATCTCCCTTTGCCATCTGTGGGAAGTCTATCCTTGGTGGTGTTCATGATAATGATCGAGGTTGTGTTCTCTGTTTGTCTAGTGTTTGTGCAGCATGATGCTGCCCAGCTCTTTCTGACTCTCTGGAACTTGATAAAGAAGCAGATGAAAAAGCCAGAGCTGGTAAGGATGGTTGCTGAAATGAATGCCAGGTCCTTTGGCGCTTGTTGTGTGTGGTCCTCTGCTTCTTGAAGAAGAATCCCATTCATTGACAATTGTCCTAAATGAAATTCTTAAAATTATGCCCTATTTGGATCTTCCCTTGCATTTTTCAAATGGGAGAGGGAATTTTGCTTGAACATTTTGAATCACAGTTAACTTTTGTTCATCCTGCTTTTTAGGGCATGCCAGGGTCTCCCTTCTAATGGAAAAGTTGATTAATTAACAAGATTGATCTTCTTGCAACACTGAATTTAGTTTCCTTGCGTTTCTTTTTTCCCCAAATTTCTTTAAGCATTTATTGGCATATCTTGACACAGATCCTCCATTCTTTGAAGTCAGCCATGTGCATTTCATTATAATTGCTCTCTGTTAGTATGTTATGTTAGTATGTTATGTTATATCACAGCAGACATTTAACTATCTGATCTTGTGATAGGCTGTGTCTTTTCCCTCTGCAAGGGGATGAGGGGAAGAAGTTGCTCTTTAAATGGTGGGAAGTGCCCTGTCCACACAAGTCACTGTCAGATCTGGGTTCAAGCCTTAACGCAGTGACATTGGGTGAAGTAACCTGTCCACGTGGGCTTTTCCACCCACAGAGGGAAATACCTCAGTTATGTTCTTTGTGAACCTTGTTTTGGCCTTTTTTTTACTCCTTCAGGTTGAAGAGCTGAGTTACTTGTACACTATAGGTGTACAGGAGCACCTGGTCTGTCAGAAATGCTCTCTTGAAACAAGGAGAAACAGCAGCATGTTAACCCTTCCACTCCCAGTGTTGGATGCTGGTTCTTACATGCTGAAATCTCTGGTAAGTTCAGTGGCAGCACTGTTTCCTTAGGAAGAAGATTCCCCTCTGTTAACTGTGGGAGCCTTCTTGCAGAACTGGTGTCTCCTGGGACTCATCTCAAATCTCTGCAAGAGATTTGCAAAAGACACACATCAGCATCTTTTTTTTTTTTTTTTGTGGAAAATGTGGTACTGTATTGGTTTTTTTCCTACTAATGTTACGATGGCAGCAGCTAGGAAAAATGGGGTACCTTTTCTTAGGCTGCTAAATGATCTTTTGTCACTTGAATAAAATACACCTTCTGTAGCTTTGCTGTTTGCTTGTACCCTGGGAAACAAAGTAGTAATAGAAATCCAGCTTGAAGGAATTCAGTTGAAAGAAATCCCCTCTGTCATTTTAGGTGGACTGTCTGCAATACTTTTTCAATCCAGAAGAGTTAACTGGTCACAACATGTGCTTCTGCGAACAGTGTGGAATGAAAACACCTTTTCTGCAGGTAATCAGAAAATTATTTCTCTTTATGTCTTTAATACCCAGAACTCCCTTTAGGACTGGGGAGGGTGGGGAAAGGACTCAACCATACCAATTTAAGAGGAGTTGAACAATTCAGAGATTTGTCAGCACAACAAATGTCAGCCACGTGCATCTTTCCTCTTAGAAAGATCCATTCTAGCAAGAAAAGAATGCTTTCATGGGTTTTAATGTAAGTCACTGAGGGACGTAGCATTTCTGTACCAGTGGAAAAGTTTCTGTTGGCTTAAGTGGTGTTTCCACTGTGAGGCTTTACATTGCCGTGTAGCTCCAGGGGTAGACAAGAATGTATTATTGGAGCTGTGCATACACATAAAAGTAGGATACTGTAAGGTGATTTTCTTTCTTCCCTGCTGTGCTCCCCATTTTTTACTGTATTGGTCTCTGCCAGCTGATGGAATTAGCCATTTCATGAAGAGGCAGGTGCATTGAAGAGAGAGGTGTGTGAGTGAGACTGCCTCAGCTCAAGGCTTGGAGGGGACTTTCCACACCATTTGCACCAGTGGCACCCTCTGTGGCCCAAATGTCTCCATATGTCTTGGTGGCAGCCATGGCACTAGCAGTAATATCAACGAAGACAGTGCTGGAATCAGTGAGCTGCCAGCTTGGCATCCTCCATGGAGCTCTAGTGGCCATGTCATGAGGAAGTTGTCTTGCCTTTCCTCACCTACCTCATCCTACCAACCTAGGGTTAAGAAAGTAGATGAGAAACAAAGCAACCCATAAGACACCCAAGGCTGGGTGCTGATCACACTCAAGTTGAGAAATGTGGTTATCACAGTTCTGTTACTTGTCTGTGTCTCATGTGCAGATGAGCTACAAAGGTTTGACACCTGCTCTCTGGTGGAATTGCAATCATTCACTGTAGCACTGCCCGCTCTCCACTCCATTCATAGCAATGGCTGTTTCCACCCCACCTCCCCAGGGTTTGTTCCTTAGTTTTCACTTTCATTATTTATTGCTTGACAGAGCATGAAGCTAGTCCATCTACCACAGACTCTGACCATACACCTGAAGCGCTTCTGCTTTGAAAAATCAGCCTTTGTTCACAAGCTTAGTCACTACCTGCCATTTCCACAAGACCTTGATTTCGGTGCAGTCTTGACAGAAAATCAGTGTGAAGCAGATGACAATGAAAAGGTAAGCTAATCCAAATGACACGTTTGAAAAGGGCAAATTTTCTTCTCCCTTCTGCTCAAGTCTCGTAAAAACTTAAGAGATCACACTAGTACTTGCCTCAGTTCAAGGCAGCTGTTTTAAAAATGTATGTCTCAGGCTTTACCTGTGCCTGGTTTTGTCTTACATCTCATGTTTTTAGCTGGTTCGGCTATTATTCAACTTTCTGTTGAGTTTAAACAACTTTCTGCTCCGATTAAATCACCAAAGGCACCGTAAGGCAAAACCTAGGCTTTACCAAAAAAACCCCAAACATTCCCTTTTTTTTTCTGAGAGTGTTTAGCATAGGATGAAAACACAGTTCATTTGGATGACCAAACCCAGGCATTGCAAAGAGTGTCTTAGAGGCAAGTTCCATCCTGTGGTTCAGCCTCCACAACAAGATGACCTCAGTGAGCAGCACATCTACTGCTTTGCAGAGGTCACCACCAGTCCAAGACAGGGGAACTCCATTCCCAGCAGTTTCCCATGCAGTGGAGTTGCCATTAGTGGGGATATGGCAGCTTGGCCAAGCAGCTGGGAGTGGGATATGCCACCGTGTGGATCGGTTCCCCTTCCTGAGAAATAGCAAGGGTGACAACAACAAAACAAAAAGGGTCAGCGTTGGCTGCCCCTTTGCTGTCCTACAGTCTTTTTCACATTCCTGTGATCTCCAGGGAGGCCACAGCCCAGAGCTGGCAGGCAAAAACTCTGAGGATAACAGCGAAAAAGACAGGATGCTCAAGGCCAACCTAATCTTTCTCCTTTTTCCTTATGAAACACACATTCTGGCTGTCTTGGCTGTTGCTTCTCTTCAAACTAGTGGCAAACGAGAATTGCTGCACTGAAAGTTGCTCTTTGTGATTCTTCACAGGCCTCCTGGAAGTATGAGCTTTTTGCTGTTGTTGCTCATTCAGGATCAAGTAATTTTGGACACTACTGTGCCTATATTCGAAGTCTCACAGAGCGGAAATGGTATTGCTTCAATGATTCCGAGGTTTGCGAGGTAAGGAGAAAAAAAATCCCTCTTTCTTTTGTAGCTGGAGAGACTCTCCTCCAGATCTCATGCAGTCTGACTGACTGCTGATTAAAGAACCAGGAAAGAAAACTGACACTGCAGAGTTTTGGTGCACCTCATTCCTCTGCTGCAGCAGACTCTGAGCTGAGGGCAAAGCAGCTCTAGCTTCTGTACCAAACAAGGCTTCAGGTTCTGGTTTGCAGTAGCAGCTGTTAGGTGTTATACCCTGCTTTATTTACTCTAGATTTATATAAGGCAAGTGTGAAGAAGAGGCAAAGGAACTGGTTTTCCTCAAAGGGTAAAAGCATTCAACCATTTTATTAAAAGGTATTTAGTTCCTGAAAATAGCACTTATACCACTCTTATGAGAACTGGTGTGCTGGTATCACAATGTGTCCTTCTCTTAAGAGCTTTCACCAGCCTCCTCTTGTATGTTTTTCTTCTCTAGGTGTCATGGGATGATGTTAAATGCACCTATGGACATTCCTACCTCACCTGGTAAGCAAACACATCTCTGCTTTTACCTAATGCTGCTCTGGGGTCTGGGATGAGGGTAGTGAAGAGAGACAAGACAAACTTTTGATTGCCAACTTGGACCCTATATCCTGACTAAATTGGATACATCAGTCAGGGTTCCTCCATGGTTTTTGTTTTCATGCCTCATAAGAAAATGAGCCATGAAGAGAGATAAGCCCTCCTATAAGCTATAGCACTGCCAGGGGTCAGCTTTATGGAACTTTATGGAAAACAGTTGGCCTAAACTTTAAAAAACTAAGCAGGAGCAAACCTGGGGGGTTACTTGCAACCTAGGTCTTCAAACATACATCTTGTTTTGCTTTCTCTTTGTTTCCACAGGGGAGAAACGGCCTATCTCTTGACTTACATGAAAAAACCTCCTCAATAGCCTTATCCAGGAGTGCCAGAATGTCTTGGGAAAATGTGTGTTATCTGTGGAACTCGGCGCCTCTGGGCCAGTGTGGACTTGTACAGATGTTCCACAAGACATTCTGCACTCTGTCAGCAACCTCTGCCTTCACATTTATTTATGAAAAAAGTTCAGGAGAGACTCATCTAGAGGAAGGATCTAAGGACTGCTGGACCTAGAAACTTTTTCTTTTGTGTATTTTGGTATTTCTCTGATTCTGTATATTCATTTCTTAAAAGATAGTGATGTTAGTCATCATCTCTGCTGACCCACCAGTTTCTTTAATGTTGATGCCTAGATTCCAGTACAGGGGAGGTGTTTGGCCTGAAATCCTGCGTGGTCTTCCAGGGAGGCACGTGATGTGGCTGGAGAGCTGTGATAACCATACCATGCCAGTATAACCCTAACAGCTTGAGCCCTACTCTGCTTTTTTAGCACCATGTTAGGTGCTGGCAAGCTGGGCAGGGGACCTCAAAAGTCTCGAGAAACAGCTGGAACAAGGACCAGAACCCGTATGACACATGCACCAGTGATGTTTACTCCTTCCTGAGAATGAGTCACTGCAGGGCTTGAGATGTGTTTCAAAGTTGGTGTCAGCAAAAAGAGGTGCTTTTATATCAGGAGCTATTGTAATATTCTGATTTACAATATGAGGTTGTATATATTTATGCAGATTATTATTGTGTTAGCTTACTTATCAGGAATTTATGTGCATTTTCTTTCCTACATAGAGGAAAATATTCAGAGTAAAAGAGATTCTGAAGTGAGATAGTGATTTTGCACAATGCAATCCATACACTGTGATAAGAAGAGACATGAGATTCCTTGATGCACTTGAAATCCTGGGATTTTCTTTTAGTATTCTTCAGCTGGGTGCCAGCTGGAATTGTTTTGCTCTCTCCCTTTCTTCTCTGCCCATGAAGTAGAAATGACCCTCAAGCAGAAAGTGTTCTGGAGAAAACAATTTTATAAAGAAAGTGAGTAATTTTTAAATCTCCTGTTGAGTCCTGTCACTCTCTGCTGTTGGTTCAGCCTGTGCTGCCGTGGCAAGACCACGCAGCTGGAGGGAAAACGTTGAGAGAGCTAGAAAGGAAGGTCAGTAATGTGACAATGAGAAGAACAGTGTTCTAAAAGCTTGTCACGAGACTCAGCTGTGAGGAAAGTTAAAAGCATTGGTTGTGATGCTTTTAAAGCCCTCAAGGTAATTCTGGACGTAACACAGCCTGTGACGGATCAGCTGATTCCAGTGGTTTGAGATCTAAAAGTACTTTCTAGCCTAACATATTCCTTGACTGTATCTTTACAAGGGTGCTATTTTTGGGGGGACTGACTGAGCATGTTTTAAAAATACTAATTTAGTTATAATAGCAGCTGTATATATAACTTAATTTTATTTCGATAATGATGATGAAGTTCCCAAATCACATCCGTTTTCTGTCAGCGTGTGGAAGCTGAACTGAGAAATCTTAGAGCATAGCTATGACATGACATTTTTATGAACTAGCAGGTATTTATTTCATTGTACCAGCAAGGTCCATTACTCTGTTCAACTGTCTTGTGTTTGTACTGCTTCCTCTGTGTTTTTTTTTTAAAAAAAAGCACTACCCAGTGTATTGTTTGTCACTAGGAAAGAGGAATTTTCAGCCTGTTGGCCTTTGGGAATGTGTTACACTCTTTCTAAAGCACCTTGCAGTGAATGAGTAAGAAAACCAGCTTCCTGTCTGCTTTATCCAGCACTTTCCATAAGTGAAGTAGCTGCAAGGCAGTGCCCTTCCAGAAACTGAGAAGTTAAAGGGTTAAGAGACTGACAAGAGATTTCTCATTTGATATAACCTGTCATTTAAAACCAAGCTATGCTTATGATAAATGCCTCAAATGTGTCATAACTTTCCAGGTATATCACCCACCGTGGAAGCAATTCCTGAGATACATTAAGAATCTTTTCAGTCAGTATCTCAATGAAAAATAATCAATGTTTTTGTGTTTTAATAAATTAATATGGGATAAATTTCCTAGAAAAGAAGTCTTGTGGATTATTCTCGGTGTGTTTTTTTCCTAAATACCCTAAAGGGAGGTAGGGATGTACAGTCCACGTGCACAGAGGTTGTATGCTCAGATTCAGGCTACACCTACACCTAATCTTTAGCTCCAACAGACGAGGAAATGAGGCTAAACCTTCCCTGGGCACTTCGCCCTCCTGCTGGAGACACAATGGGTTTACTGTCAGCTTTTCCTTCCAGATGCAGACAAATGAGCAGGAGGAACAGGAGGTGTGTGTAGAGATTCCAAAACTCTCCCAGCTGAGATGCTCTTGCATAAAATCACCTTGGCTGCCCCTGCCTCCACAGCAAAGCTGAGTCGTATGCTGGAGAAAGCAAGGGCTTTGAAAAGCTGGATAAAGCCAAAAGTACACGTGTGGAGAGATTATTGTAGGTCCTGGTGACTCTTCTTTTCCCTTTTTTTTTTGTTTGGTTTAGGATTACCGTGTCTTCAGGGAAGGAGCAGTAGCAAGATACACCTTATCTGCTTCATCTCTGACAGACTGTTCCCCAGATTCAGATATTCCCCACCTTCAAGAAACACATTAAAAAAAGTAGAACAGATATAATATAGAATATTATATATAAATATATAATAATATTAGAATAGATATAATAAATATATATCACACACACTCATGATTCAAACTTCAACATGTTGTAAATCCTAAAATTATACATGAGGAATAATTTGTTGATACTTTACTTCCAGTATCGTTTTAATTTACAGGAGTCACTTATCAACTAATGCAGCATTTTTGTGTAAATACCAATGATGGCATGAGATCCATGTTTAAAAAAGGATCTAGTACAGATTAAAAAACATGGGTTGGTAAGACTGTAGTTCCTCTAAATGACAATGAAATGTGTAAATCATATTAGGACGTAGCATTACGAGTAATTTTAATAATAATGGCTTCACAGATGATTTTGTGGATCACAATAATCTGTTGTGTCTGATAGATTCCAATAGTGAATCCTGGGATGATGTGCCTGCAGGGGAACAGTGCTAGTTTTAAGTCATCAAAGGCATCTTCTTCCAACAGGTTTAAATTTTGGCCGTGTCAAGCCAGGATGGGCTTTGCCAGATACCACAGCTTGGGCTCGAAGAAGCTTGTGAGTGAAGAGCAACACTTTCCTAGCAAATGCAAACAGAAACCCCAACCGACCTTTCAGAGGTATTTTATGAAGCAACTAGTTTTTTAGGAGAGAGCTATTTAGCTCTGACTCCGTGCTGTTTCCCACGTGGCTGGTTTATGTTTTACCAGCTTCAAGTTGGCAGGCTCAGCGCTGTTTGCATCTGCCTGTGGGAACGTGCCCGGGAGTCAGCAATGCTTTAGAGAGCTTGATAGAGAAAAAAAAAATATAATTCTGACATATATGAAGCCAAGAAACTGGAAGAGAAATTTTTGAGCTAAATCTACCTGTATTTAAAATAAAAAAAAAATAATAATAATTGCAAGGGCTGTGAAAAACCGAACAAGGGCTTTAAAGTAAAGGCAAAGGGAACAAAGACCTTCAAACGGGCTTAAGGCAAAGTGCTCTGAGATAATGACTGTTTTCATAAAATAGACTAATGACTGAAATTTCAGCCCAATGACCGGGATGCACACTGATTCTGGATGAAAATGTGCTTTGCTGTGCGAGGGATGGCCGGAGCAGTGGGTGGGATAACCCTCTCCATGTCTGCCTTTGCGATGGGCAGAGTGGAAGTTGATGAAATGGGAGAGTCCCTCTCATTAAAGAGGTGGCTACGCTGTCCTGGAAGGCCAGGCTGTTGTTTTATCTACATTAGCTTCTGCAATGAGCTGAAGTGAATTTCTTCCCACCCTTGGCTGTAGACAAACTGTACGGGTACCTCTGCAGTCACCATGAGCAGGACATCAAGAGGACGATGCAGAGAGCCGTGATCATCATGTATCTTGCCTTTATCTAACCCATTTTTCTCACAGACAAGGAGAAAAAACACATTGTGTTCATCAAATCTCCAAATAGAGCTGCACAGCTGCTGATTGAACCTTGCCTCCACTGCAGAATTCAGGCAGAAATGGACAGGTCTCTTTGACCTCAGAACTAAAATCACCCAAGGGTTCTCCTCTGGTTGGTCCTAAAGCTGCAGGGAATCTGCATACTGCAACTAAAACCCTTGGACACGGGGTCGAGGTGGCCAAACCAGCTCTGTCTCCACCTGCTGGAGACAAGGCCAGGCTGTAGGATGGAACGGTGAGAAGGTCTGTGGTGGGAAGCTGTATGGGAAAGGCCGGGATGAGGGCAGGTGGTGGCTGCTGGTTGAGATGGGTCCAAGCAACGTGAGGATACAAGAGGAAAACTCCCTGACGTGCTCTATTTTTGGGTGGGCTGCTGCTAAGCAGCACGTAACTTATGCACAAAGGGGGCTGAGTTTGTTTAACCCTATCAGTCTCGATTGGTCTGATGACAAAAGGCACTAAGAAACCTAAAGTAACTGAGTAGGCTTCAAAAAACCCCAAAATGTGCCTTGCATGAGGGCTCTGAGGGCACTGGTGCTGTGATGGATGAGCTCTCTGAAGGAACGTGTTAAGGCACCAACAGGAACTGGTTAGGACTAAGCAAAGGGAAAATTTTGGACACATGATCCCTGGCACCACAAAAATCTCTTGTGTTAAATGCAATGAAAACATGGCCCAAACCCACTGCGATTGCTTAATCAAAGCTACTAGATCTCAAGGTTCACACAGCAACTTCAGCTGTGACTCCCCGTGTTTCAGTGTGGCAACGGGGCCTCTTCTTGACCCAGTCACTCTGACTTCAGGAGCTTGAGGTCCTGTTCAGTGAGTGATGTGCAGAATGAAGCCATGGATTATTTTTCTGAAAAACATCTCACGTTCCAGGCTTTTGTGCAATCACGGGGTATAAGCGCGAGGTCCTGCACGTGGGTCAGGGCAATCCCAAGCACAAATACAGGCTGAGTGGAGAATGGATTGAGAGCAGCCCTGAGGACTTGGGGGTGTTGGTGGGTGAGAAGCTCAACATGAGCTGGCAATGTTTGCTTGCAGCCCAGAAAGGCACTGTTTGCTGGGCTGCATCAAAAGAAGCTGGGCCAGCAGGTCAAGGGAGGTGATGCTGTCCCTCTACTCTGCTCTTTCCTGTGAAGGTGGTGTTGAAGACCAGGCTGGATGGGGCTTTGAGAAACCTGCTTTAATGGGAGGTGTCCCTGCCCATGGCAGCGGGGTTGGAACTCAATGATCTTTAAGGTCCCTTCCAACTCAAACTATTCTATGATTCTATATTTTTGCTCTTCACCACTGACCCCTCCATTCCAAAGCAATGCTTATTGCTCCTGCACAGCAGCTTTCCCACAGCAGCACCCAGAGACAAGGCACTCTATAATGCCCAGCCTTTGGCCACTGTCACCATCAGCCTGCTTGCCCCTGCAGCCCCAGGAGTAGGTAGGAAGGGGAGGAATAGAGAGAGGGGCTGCAAGAAGGAAAAATCATAAAACTGTAACCCGGCCGGTTGGTTGTGTGTAGCCTTGTGGAAAAAAACACTGCAGCTTCTCTGTTTTTCTTGAAATGCAGATGAATCAACCAAGCACCCTCACATCGGAAATACTTGGAGAAATGAAATCATTAAGAGGGGAAAAAAAAAAAAAAGCAGATGATGGGTAAGGGTGTAATGGAGTTAAAGGTAGGTTTTGAATCACGTTTCTGTTTAAAGTGCCACTTTCCTGAATCAGTCTCCGGTCATCAAACAACTCGTCAGTGTCTCCAAGCCAAGAATCTGAAGTGATTTAATTTGCTGTTAAATTCCAGGTTGTGTGTTTTACCCAGGAGGTGGCACTGTCCGTAGTGTTTTGCTGTCCTTTCGCCTCCCTTGTCCTCTGTCCACAAAAGCTGGCTTGTTTGCCTGCAGGGCCAGCAAGCTTTCCAGGGCGATTCATTTCCTCGTGTTGCCCGTATCTCACACTAAAATTGCCTGTAATTTCTGGGAAAATTAAAAATTATTTTGAGAGAGACCGAGTGTCCAAATGTGGGTGTTCCAGGGCAGATCAGCTCAGGCAACTCATCAGTGATTCCCATGGCTATTTTATTCCAGAAAACTAATGAAAGCAAGATCCAATTGGGAACCCCTCATTTTTGAGGGGGGGCTTAAAATCTCCAGATGTGGAGAACAGGAAACTTATTTTTCTGCTAATGGCTAAATTACTGACTTTTCTTCTTGTTTCAGGCTCTCCAAGGAGCAGAGAGGGATTCAGTGAAGTTTGCCATCGATGTTGGGTACCACCACTTTGACTGCGCCTTCCTGTACCAGAATGAGAGTGAGATTGGGGATGCTGAGGGGGCGGCTGTGAAGGGAGAAGACCTCTTTATTGTCAGTAAGGTATGTCCTTGGAGAGCTTGTCTCACATCAGGCCAGCTCTCAGGAAGAGAAGCAAAGTCCCAACCTGCAAAAGTGCTGGGGAACGAAACTCATCTGGGAATTCATTCCTCTCTGTCAGGGCAAAGCGTTTGGCAGATGGAGGGAAGGAAGAGGTCAACTCTTAAAAAATAAAAAAAAAAAAGGCTTGATTTGAGACGGATTTTTTTGTAGTCCATATCCATTGTCAGCCACGGAGACAGGAACTGAGGCTGAGCTCTCAGTTGCCTCTGAGATAGGAAGCAGGGCTATTGTGTTGGTGGTCACTCCCGCTGCGCTACCGGCCTCAGCCTGTTAACTCCCGTATGTTATGTTTTGTTTTGTTTTTTCCCCCCAACAACAATAGTAGGAAAAATAAAGTAACTTCTATCTGTTGGACGCTGGTGGCTCGATTTTCACCAGTTTGGCTTTTTTTTTTTTTTCTTCTTTCTTTTTTTTTCCCCTACTCGATGATCCCAAGGGTCTTTTCCAACCTAAGGGATTCTATGATCCTATGGCTGCTTAAGCTGGGTCTTGTAGTACAAAAATCACCTTATTTTACCCTGCGCAGCATTCCCACGTTATGGATCAAATTACCATCCAGATCACATCCCTCTTAAAGCCTGGGATTTGGCAGTCACCTGCTTATCCAGGATCAAACAGCTTAGTTCCTATTTCACTCTTCTCTCCCTACCCTCAGGTTAAACAAATCCTCCTTTCCCCATCTTGCCACATCCCTGGCCTTCCCCCAGCCCGACTGAGACACACCAAAGTGTCTGCCCTTCCTCCATCTCCAGGACAGATTCTCTGGAGGCAGATTTTCTCGAAGATTCCTTTGTTCATGTGTATTATTGGATTTGGTCACCGCTCTCCCCAGCACAAACATAAGCCAGGATGTCCCACATGTCTCCACCTCCACTTGCTTGTCAGATTTCTAAGTGATTTCTTATCTACTTATGATTTGGCCTGCCTTAAACTTGCTTTTCCTTTTTGATGGTAGGCAGGAGAGGAGCCATTTCCTGCAGATGGAAACGGCATGGTCCTTCCCAGCGATACAGATTTTCTGGATACGTGGGAGGTACGTTCATTGATAGGGCAAAAAATTATTGCTAGTTTGAAATAACGGCTTGAAAATTTTAGGGTTTCCACTTTGGGAATTGTTCTGAGAGAATTTCTGAGGAAGTATTCCAGATTGCTGAGTTCTCTGTGCCCTCAGGCTCTTTCTTGTGTTCCTTTGCCAAAAATGGAGGTATTTCTCTATCTGCTGTCACACTTCTCTCTCGTTACACCTGAGCTGCCCAGACCATAGGAAAGCCAACATGCCCATTCCAATGCACCCACAGCATCCAAAATTCCTCCCCTCCTCCCCAAGAAAGTACTGGAACTTGCCCAAAGTCCTTCTCTAAAGTTGTGTGTGCAATGCAAACAGGGATGAGGACAGGCTGCGTGGGAGGCAGGACTTGGGCACAAGGTGGAATTTCTGTGTGGCTGATGGTTTGGGTCCTTTCTCCTCTGCCCCCACCCTGTGACCAGCACGGCAGGGTTGACAGAAGACAGGAGACTCACCAGAGTCACAAGAGCCTGCTGATGCTATTTTCCTTCCATCAGATGAAGAATAAAGCACAGTCTTGATGCTCATTCAAAAAAACACCTGGTCGTTTCAGTTTGCTGCTTACGATAGCATCTTTAAATAAAAGTGATTTCTCCTTTGGAAGAGGTGTGTCTTCTCCTCTAAAGGCTGGCAGGAGATTAATTTCTCCTGCTCCTTTTCTGACAGAGGTTCCAATCAAATTAGGGCTGCCTACCTGGAACACAGCACTGCTTATTCTGTACCAACACCGCTAAATGCTACATCTCCCTTGGGAAATTAATCACTGTTGATGAATAGGTACCCTGCTCTAGCTCTCCCAGAACAGCTCCTTGTCAAGCTGCCCTGTTTATTTATTATTATATATATAGAGAGAGATAAATATATTTATATATATATAAAAAAATATTTATAATTCTTTTATTAGCCAAGGAACTACCCTAAAAAAATATATATCTCTTTTATTTACAAGCAGAAGGTCTACCTGGGGATAATATTTCAAAATAATTGTATTCTACTGAAATAATAATAATACTGTTAATTGTTAACCTTGAATAATGCTGTTATTTATTTGTATAATGATGCATGTGAGAGCCTGAGACTTTGACCAGGGTCCCACTGCCTAATGGGCTGTGCTCATGCCACATCAGAAGAGGCTCCCAGCCCTGATGATTATCAGCGCTGAAGTCTTTGTGCAGGCATTTTTTTTGTATGAAAGAAAAAAGAAAAGATCTTAATTCAATAGCAAGTCTGCTTCTGTAATGTCCTAGGCTATGGAAGAGCTGGTGGATGCAGGAATGGTGAAGGCCATTGGAATCTCCAACTTCAACCACAAACAGATAGAGAGATAGGCTCCTGAGCAAACCAGGCTTGAGACAGACACCTGCAAACAATCAGGTAACTTGTTCTCAAACTCATCAGTACTGACATCACATTTGATGGGACATCTCTGGCAGTGCAAAAGCATTAGCTTTTATGTCCAGGGCTGTGCTTTTGATACCCTTCCTGGCCAGGAAGCTGCAGTCACACAAGTCCACGATGTTCTTGGGTTGAAACAGCAACCTTCATCTTTCTTCTGACTGAGCTCTGCAGTGGAGAACGTGGCAGGGCTTAACCTTCTTCCTTTGGGGAAGGGAGGTCACCCTGAAGAAACCTATTATTTTGTCTATTTTGTAGATTGAGAGCCACCCTTACCTTCCTCAGGAAGGGCTGACTAAGTTTTGCCAGTCCAAAGGGGTCTCTCTCACTGCATATTGCCCCCTTGGAGCGCCCAACTGGCCGTGGTAAGAATGCTTTGTGGGATCTACAGAGGTTAGAGCCAATTCAGGAAACCAGTCCTAGGATGTGGATAAATCCTCACAGAGTGAAGCTGAGGTAATTAGAAAAATATCAACTAATTTGTTAAAAATGACACACAGAGAAACTTCTCTCACACTTATTATTCAGTCTTCAGGCTAAGTCAGGTTTCCTATTTATAAACTGCTAAAAACTAATAAACTGGTAGTAGATTTGTGTGTTTGGTTATCATATCTACAAGAATATATAAACACTGCCTTTATCAGCAGAGTGGCTGCAGTTAGGACTGTGAATCTCTCCCAGCAAATCCAAAGTCTGATAAACGAGAGACAGAGGAATTATTTTATTTGGCAACTGGCTTATTTAACAAGCATAAAACCTGGGCAGCTTCCTAAAAGCCAACAGTAGATTTTTTACTCTCTTGCATTCCTCCCTAGATACTGTCTGTTTGTACTTTGACTCAAAAGGATGTGACTAGATCTTGTTTTCTCTGGTAAAAACTCAGTGCTACTGCAGCCCGTACCTCTGCTGGAGGTTTAATGAGGTGTCTGTTAATTACAATTTCTTGCTCTTGAACTTGTTAACACGTGACTCAAAATTCTTGTAATTGCTTTAGGCTCTTGCAGCCCAGTAGAAGAACAAAGTGGAGCAGCAGTGCCTGCAGAGAGGAAGGACGATTGTGTAATTGAGGCTCAGGGCTAGGATACACACTCATGGATATCCTTTTCCAACCCATTTTCTTTGTAGTTCAGGGTTTCAAGTCTATAAAGGAAATGATGACGTCTCTCTGAACTGCTTTAGACTTTTGAGAGATGTTTGAATAACAGGTGCCCCAGAAAGGGCAAAACAACTCTGTCAAATTGGATTTTCAGCAACTCTTTTGAAGAAAGAGGCCCCAAAAAAACAACAGCGAGTGACCCCAAAACAGTGGAAGGTGCCTGGAACAGGTATTCCTTTTGTTTCCTTCCCCAGAACATACTAAATTGAGAAGGTGAGTTACAGGGTATCATCATAATCAGAGTTAGAAAGTGATCTCTGTGGAAGGTGTTTCTGCTTCCAGGTGTTCAGACTGACAGCAGTAGGAGCAACACCTGCTCACAGCTGTGGCATACACCTCATCTTGCAATATTCTCCACTTCATAGGAATTTTCTATCAACATTCCACTATAATCACAGCTATCAGACTTGAAGTTATTTACAGGATGTTTATAGACTGTGGTGGGCAGGAAGTTGGACTAGATGATCACAGTAGCCGTATAATAGTAAAAAATTCAAAACAAGTTAGAAGCCAGAGATTGAGCATTTGTTTTAGAGATAATAGATCTTTTTCAGCTGCCGAGGCCTTTGCAAAGTTAAAATGAGAAAAATTTGGGCGATGTTAGTTATTGGGGAAATAAAGTATCTTCTATTTTGCAGCAGACAAGAAGCAGCAGACATCCTAGCTTCACCGCTTCGCCTACCCCAACCAGTGTCAGAGGCACCACTGACAGACTTGAGTCACCATGACCACCTCCAGGGAGTAGTATAAGTTCCTTGAAGGACTAGCACCTTCTGCTTTTCTATGCCTACTTCCTCAGCAGCATAATAATGAGCCTTCTGGTGGAACTACAGCAGGTGGTTTATATTATTCCCAAATAATGTTCAGTTTCTGTCAGCTATGTAACCATGCTCTTAAACCAAACCTGCAGATACATCTTTCTTAGTCAGCAGTGAGATTATCTGTGCCACTGGACTGAACCCAGTAAATGGAAAACACCTTAGCTTAGCATTTTGCCTTTGTATCACAACATGCTGCCTCATGACTTGAGCTTTCTATTGTGCAGTTCATCCATTCCGGTATAGTCAAGCCTTCATTAAAAGTTCCAAAGGTGATGGGGGGAATAAAAAAAAAAAGCCCTGTTTCCCCTCTAAACACAGACAACATAGGTAATATTCAAAACTCTGATCATTTTCATTTACTATAATTCCAAGCTCTCTCATATTGAGCTCCGTATCATTCAAAAGCAAACAGAATGAGAAACAAAAAAGATAGATACCCATTCCACAAACTTCTTGCATTCAGTTCTGCACAAAAAATTCTGATCCTTGGCTTCCTTCACATGTTAAAAAGACTTGTAGAAGAATGACTAGAATATGGCCTAGGAATAATTTATACGGACAGCAATTAAGTAGACTAGGACTCTCCTTGACCTGACACCAGCACAGGGAGCTATGCCAGAAGTTAACTAAACCTGGAGCAGCTTGGAAAACACATCTGGGCATAGGCCAGCTGCTATCTCCTCCACTGTAAAAAAAAAACAGCAGCAGCAAATGAATCCAGCAGCAGAAAAGCCCAAAACAAATAAGAGATAGCAATTCTTCACAAGAAGTGTGGCTGTGAAAAATCATTCCCTTGGAATGCAACAGATGCACAAGGTCACTGAACAAGAAAAAAAAAAAAATCAACTGATATCTGCTAGACACAAGAGCTCTTAAACTGCTGTCAGAATATTTTAAGAACACACCACTGCAATGCTCAATTTACACATCAATAATTTGTTTTGGCCCCAGTTGAAGAGATGGATGCTGCTGCATTAGGCAGATACTTAGTCTGATTCAGGATAGCTGTTTTTATGAGCAACTATCAGCTGGCTTGTGATCAGGCTTAGTTTAGTGCAGAAAAGATAGCATATTCCACTCAAATTTCTTTTTTTCCTTAAGAATTTGGAAAAAAGATGATAGTTTTGCAGATGTTTGTACCAGTGATTGTGTACACCACACTTAAAATGTAAAACCAACATGGCCTATGAAAGAGTTTTAAAAGTTGCCTCTCAGTTTAAATGAGCAAGGTCTGCCAAAATAAGGCAGAGCTCCGTATTTAAGTGACCAAGGACAAGGCAGAGGGAGGGATGACAAATAGTTACTGACAGAGTTCATAGCTGACAAAGTAGGGGAGTATTAAGTGATTAACAAGACACAATCATTTGTCCCTAGTCAACTGTTCTGTGTCCCAATGAAGCAAAAGACTCCGTATTCTAGTTGTATCTTCAGCATAGTGAGTGCAGATTAAAAATCCAAGTACAAGATTTTCTTTTCCTGTTTTGAATAACAGTTTCCTGTGCCCCAGATTTCACAACTCTGCACAAATGTTACACTTGTGTCAGTCTTGTGACCTCAACAAGAAGATCCTGCCTCCTCTTCCTTGCAGAGAAAGAAAGAAGTTACAGAGCATCAAATAAAAAGTGATTTTAGCTAGGCAGGCTTGTGTATTTATCTTCCAGTATCAGAAATCAAGCTATTTTCTCCCAAAGGAACACCAAGTGCAACCTGAAGCACACTGTGCCTGTAAGGCTATTTGTGGTGTCCTGCCTCCAACCAGGGAGATGTCAATTCCAACTGCTACTTGTTTTCTCAAAAAAAAAAAGTCTCATTTTCTCCAATGAGGTAAATGCCATTTTCTCTACCAGTTTTCCCTGACAACTCAGTTCATCATCATTCTTTGGTACTATGGAAATAGATCTGCCATTTTCTTTTACCTGAAGAAAGGTCTCCTGCTCTGGTATCACTGAAAGCAGTGAGTGTGCAGCTGGAAGTAAAACAAATTTTGGGTGCAAGTACTGATTCTACCAGTCCTGAGAACACGATTTTTCTGTCTCCTGCTCTTAAATCTTTCCTGTAGGCTGGACTCAGCTCTTCCTGGGGTGTGCTACAGTATTAAGTGCTGCAGCAGAGTCCTGAGAAAGCCTAGTAAGAGAGGCCAACAAGGTGGAGCCGAACGACAAGTTCTTAAATCAAACACACAAAACAAAAAACAACCACTTTTCATTGGAAGAGCTACAAGATTGTATTTGTCCTTAAAAAATGTCTTTGATCAGAAACCCAGAGATCCGTCAAATCACAATACAAAAACAAATGCTGTGAACAGTTCTAGCAGGAAGAGCTCAGTTCACAGGAATGCTAGGCTCCGGATATCTCATTCTTTGATCTTTCCACTTTACCTTTTAGGAGATGAAAGGAATTGGAGGCAGAGAGCATGGCACAAGTATGGGGGTGCAACAGACATTTATTTACCATAACAACCCCCAGATCAGCCTAGAAGAAACAAAGGCTTGACTGCAGTCTAGAAGACTGGCTCTTCCTCTGTCTCAGCCTTATTTAATTCTACCTGGCCTTGAAGAGATCCAAAACCCATTATGGGTGCCAGGGTTTTCTATTGCTCCCTTCCCACTTCTCATCCTTTCTGTTCAAGCTTATGCTTAGCCACCCCTTCGCACAGGTGTTTCTCTGTTTTTCCTCTCTTCCCACTCTATTTCACCACACATCCAAGCCCTCTGCCAGTTAAGGGCTGCACTGTGTCCCAGAATGACCCTTTCCGAATTCTTCCCCGCCAAGTCATCCAGCAAAATACAGAGAGTGCCTGTTACAATGCCACTCACCCCGAGTGCTAGCTAGTCTGCCTTCTGCTGCCGAGCAAAGCAGCCTGTCTGAAAGTCTCCTCCAGTAAAATTCCTACTCCGAGAATGGAAAATTTCGGGCACAAACTTTATGAAAGTTACAGTGAAATGAAAACAGGGGAAATTAACAGAACCTGATGTACTATTCTGGAAACCCTGACCTTCAATGTAACTTTTTGCCAGAACACAAAACTGTCACAAAAATGTTATTTCTAAGCAAGTCAACGTTGCCCCAAACAGTTTTCTGCCACAGCTCAGACTAATCCAAGAAAATTAGCTGCTCTGCTTTTTTAAAGATGCCTTTGGGCTTTTTATTTATCGCATTATAGATATACAAAAACACTTGGACAGCTGAAGCTTTCTGTATTTGCTTTTAAGCCCAGAATTTAAACTGATTAAATTCAATTTATGTTAGGGGAATCAGCATTACAGGACGTTATTGCTTAGAGTCAGACATGGACTCCCTCCTCCCTCCTTGTGTTATAAGTTAACTCAATCTTGTTTGTTCAGCCTATTGTAAATTAGTATGACCAAAACCACATTGCATATAGAAGTCTGGCATCAGCAATAGTGGAAAGATCTAAAAGAAGCATTTCAAGATAGTAAAATCTGCTTTTTCTATATAGTGTATAGTATTTAACACAGAAAAAAATTTAAATTATTAGGACTCCTTAGTACCTTTTTATCAGTACCAGGAAACAAATCACCTACTTTGCAAATAGCTTGAGAACAACTGCCTTCACAAAACTCCAGTTATGGAGTCAGAATCCTACCTTAGGTTTACCATTTAGGTGTGGTTATGCATGAACAGTTCTGGTGTCTCCCTTCTTTCATCTGTTCAGAAAGAGCTCCCTTTCTGCCAGGCCTCACAACCTCCTTCAGAGGACAGTTCACAATAACTCAGACCTTGGGGAAAAAAAAAGTTACAAGAACATACAAGAAAATCACCCAACACTAGCCACTGTTTTTAAAAGTGCCTAAATGCATTTTGTGAATAGCCTTAAACAACTCTCAAGAAGGTAAAAAAAACCACCTTCAAACTCATTACTAGCAAGTATTGTGAAAACCATAAGAACCCAAGGGACAAAATTTGGTTATAAAACTATTTTTCTGTCTTCCAAGAGCAGTTTCTGATCTGCTAGCTTATGACACAGGATTTTCTTGGAAAATTGCTGGCATTCTTTCCTGCCTTCTTTCCTGCATCGTGTGCTGCGTGCCCAGAAAGGGCAAGTTTTCTACTACAAGTCTTCTACTAGAAGAATTCCATAGGATGCTGTGTTGGCTCCATGTCTTCAATGGAATGAGTTTTCTACCAGCCAAAGTATACTATCAGTGTATATACACATGTATCAGTAAAATAAAAACAGGTTTTAAACATTAGTATATTAGTTGTCAGACACATCAAAAGAGCTCTAAAGAGAGCTCAAGCACTCAACAGCCACCACAGGTTCATCACACTCAGGAGCTCCATACGTGCACTAGCATGAGAACAGCAGGTCATGCATAAGAAATTAACACCAACAGCAGATTATTTCTTGGGGAACAGTAGTTTTTCTTGCTTTTTTGTGATCTCTGGAGACAGCTGATACAATACAGCTACTCCAGCATTTCTACTGTTAAAGCATTGCTGAAATAACCATCTCATTACACACAGTAATGAAACTTGTATTTTATTATAAGCAAAACCAGCTTTTATATCACCAAGAAACCAGGACCTATACATTTTTCTAAGAGCTACCCATGTAGAAACTGCTCTACTTAGAAATTGACTTGTACTGTCAATTAGAGGAAAAAAAGCATGGAGTGTTACAAAGAAACAAAACCAAAAGTAATCAGAAAAAAACCAGACCTCATTAATTACATAAAAATCTGCCAGTATCCTGGTCCTTCCAGACAATAATAGCCACTATCTCCAATTCACAGTATTCCAAAATAAAAGTGACTGCTTGTTCAAACTTTCTCAATGTTTTCTGCTTACCAATTCCAGATATGCAGTTTGGCAAAGACAATCTACTAGTCCACACAGTGTGCTCTTCAGAACCATTTTAGCATTTCCTTCTTCCAAAAAAAAGAAAAGTCACCAAATACAGATACTGCATCTTTGTATGGGGGAAAAAAAAAAAAAGGCAGGGGGGAAGGTGTCTGATGCAGTGAGAAAGCAACGGAGACAACTCATAGGCAACAGCAGAAGCATATCTGGGAAGTCTGGAGAAAGGCAGGAAACCATCTTCAGTATTCTGCGTTGAAAGGGTACTCCTTGTGAGTCTTGCACCTGAAGGAAATCAAAAATGTTTGAAAGATACTATATGTAGCTGTAATCACTGCAAAAAGGCACCAAGAAAGAAGCTGAACTCTATGAAAGCAGAATCTGTATCTTTGTTTTCCTTGATGACATGCTGCAACTAATTCAAGGTTTCACTGTTTACTGCCAGCAAGACTTTTTTTTGCAGCCTTCTAAAGATCTTGTATCTGGCTTTAGGCTTCTAAGTTGCAAATCTTCATGTTACTTTCTCTGAATGTTCACTCCAAAGAACATACTGTTGCAATTCTACAGAACTTCTGCAAAACTACAGAAAGTTTCATAGAGAATGAACAAAAAAGAAAGTTTGCTTTATGCTTACTGTGATTTGGTCATAACATGAACATTTCAATCTTACTCTGAAAAATTATTTTGGGTATGACCCCTTTGGAAATTGAGTTTGTATATTCTGAATTTCAACCAAGACTAGTATCAATAACTTTATGTACCAAACTATGATACACTGATAACTTAATAGCTTAAAGAAAGAAAAACACCACTGCCACTTACGTGCTCATTGCACAGGCTCTCCAGTTTCTATTAAAGCTGAGAATGGTTGCCATCTCCTCTTTAGTCAATTCAAAGTCAAACACCTAACAAGAGAAACAGCTGGAAATCACCTTTTTGAACAAACCATGGATTGCAAGCAAAAAAATCACAAAATTACAGACAAGTCCACAGTGTAGGGGTGTTTGTTGGAAGAAATCACTGCTTCATGAATGAGGGAAAGGAAAAAAGCTGCTCTCTGGATTTCTGAGACTTCACTAGAGAGAAGACTTCACTCTTCTGGAGAAGAGGCAGCAGGTAAGCAGGAATAGGAAGGGATTTAAAAAAAATAAATCTGAAATGCAGAACACCACGCGCCAGTTGTTTTAAGAAGTCTAGAGAATACTTCATGTTGCAGAATGCCTCCATCCTCTGTGAAAAAAGCAGCTTTCTGTCCTATTACAAAGGAACACATTAAAGGATTTCATATTGCACTAATGCAACTGCCTTCCAAAATCCTAATACTGTTTTCAGTCAAGGACCACTGAATTAAGAGCAGTGACACGGTTTCTGGACACCAGGACTATTTTCTCAACAGTGCTTGCTTTACACAAGTCTTTTGTGGTGTGCTACTGTATTTGGGCCCCGGAGCAAGCTCTGCCAGATGACTCATCCCCATGGCATAGAAGAGGAAGCATCCTATAAGGTGACTGCTAAGATAAGCAGCATAGTGTCTCCAAAAGCTTTGCTTGCTCCTGCTCTCTGCTGAAGTTTAACCCTCGGTAGACTATAAGTAAACATATAGGGAAAAAGAGCCCAGTTGTCTTGCTTGAGGCCTTAAGAAGGGTGTGAAAGGATCACTGCTTGCTCTGCAGGGGGAAGACATGCCATCTGTGAACCCAGCTCACCCACCTTGAAGTTCTCCACAATGCGCTGGGGCGTGACAGATTTGGGAATCACAATCACGTTTCTCTGGATGTGGAACCGGATGAGAACCTGCAAGAGGCAGAACATCACCGAGTCAGGCAGAGGATGGCTCCTGCTCTGTGGCAAGCAGTTGTTTGCTGCAAATTGTATAATTCAGCAGAATTAACCTATTAGCGGAGAGTTTCGTTTCAAACCATATCCAAATTCTAAGCAGCACTTTCCAAAGTGCAAATAGAGAAGTGGAGCCCCTCAGAGACAGGGAATGAAGTGTCAATCTGTCCTTTACTGATCATTAGCTGGCCTGTGTGACAGGAAGGGGTACCCGCTGCCTGGCCTCTACATACCTGTGCTGGGGTTTTGTTGTGCTTGGCTGCAATCTCTTTGATCTTGGGGTCATCCAGAAGGGAAGGATCCTCTGGCTTAGCCCTACACAGTGAAAAGAAGATTAGTGGCAAAAAGCCTCCATAGATCCAACCTAGCAGAGATCCAGATCTGGATGAATGGATCTCTTCCTTGAATGGAGACTTGTAGTCTCAAAGTTTCAAGAATAATCCATACCAGATCCCTTGCAAATCTCACCATGGTCTATCAGGAGAGCCAAGGGGGCTGTAGGCTGTCACAGCAATCCCTTTGGATTGACAGTACTTGATGAGTTTCTCCTGGGTAAGGTAAGGATGACATTCAACCTGCCAACATAAGAGTATAGAGATTGACAGTGATTTAACTGCTTTAACATGTTCCGGAGATTTGTTTTTAATCAAATCAAAGGCTGATTTTTGTTCTAATTTACAGTCTGTGTGATATTACACAGCCTTTGTTTTCTTCCACAAAGAAGGAAAAAAAAAATCACTACCCCTTTCTACTATTTGTAGTAGTTCTCCTTGCAGACAAGGGTCCAAGGACTCTAACACCACTCCCTGAAACTTTGCTGATCCATATGATCTCCAACACATGGCATGAGCAGCCACATAATTGCTTAAGCAGGACAATTCAGTAAAATGCACACACGAGAGAACTGTAAAATCATAACAATAGGATGGCAGACCCGTAAGTACAAAGTTCTCTTTTCATCTGTAGTTAAGCATGCCATAATGTGGATTTTTTTTTTCTTTTAAACGACTACCATATTAACTTCAATACCAGTATTGTTTCACTCATTTCTATTTGCTTTGTGTCAATACTCACACTGAATACCTCCAGTCTGCAAACAGTGAGAACGGCTGACTGCTAGAGATTTCAGTCCTTCAGCTTACGGGCCATTATAGAGGCTTTTTAAAAAAAGAGATGTACTTGCCACGAATTTCCATAATATCTACATAATACAGACTCCTTAACAGTAGATCTGTATTCTTGTAAGCTAAGGCACACATATACAGTATGGAATGGGAACTATTTGCATGTCAAGAGGCTGGGAATGAGCATGAACATTTGATACTTTGCAGAGAGGAACTTGAAGTATAGTTTCACAGCAGGGAGCAACGCTTTCCTTTCAGCAGGCAACATCAAGAACCTTTTTGACTACACTGTCATTGGAGCCTTCCGCAGCCTGCTGCTGCATTTCAGGCAAGTCCCTGGAAACTTGTGCTTCTGGCAGGTGGAGCAAGAGCGTGCAAAACACGGGATCAGTTTACAGCCCTGAGTGCTTTATTTGTATTTCTAGCTGGCTGCTGTTGTCAGAAGCCTGCTGTTCCCCTTCTGGAGCCTGTTGGAATACGACACGACACATCACTCGGTTCTTGGGGCAGATAATACGTATTTATTTTGCTTCAGCAGCTCCAGAAATACAACTTCTCAAGAGTTTAGCAGACCATCTGGTTATTATTTCAACTATTCAATAAGTAGAATATGTGATATAAGCCAGGCAAAGTCATCCTCACCCATCCACTGGCATTCAAGTTGAAAAACTTCCGAGCTACATTGTCTAGTCTTTATGTTTGGACCAGGATGAAAAGCCCATGATGTGCTTTTAAACAAATATCTTAAACTATTGCAATCCATGTAATAATGATCAACTAGTCAAAAGTCATATTTCCTTACTGAACTAAGTACTGCTATTGTTGTAATGCAATTACTACCTTGCCAAATTAATTTCTCTCCACATACAAAACTGATGCGCATACTGATTGCTTTCCAATTAAGAATGGGAATGACACCAAATACAGGGATTGCACTGAAACACCTGCACAGAGTGTTTGCAGGAATATTATCACTATCAGGCCAACTGGTGTTAACGACTGACAAGATTTCAGACATTCAAGCATTTCTTAAAAAGCAGTTTAGAAGGAGAGGGACCATTGTTCTGAGCATAACTTGATTACAGTAATCAGAGAGTTTGAGAACATTTCCAAGTGCAAGAGATACAAGGTCAGCAACCTCCGTGCAAGAAACAAGGGTAATTATCAACTACAAAGATAGTAGCAATAAGGTGTGGGTTACATAAGCCACATTATGATATATCTTATTGATATAAGATATTGAAAGATACCATAAGACATCACAGATGGACATAAGTATCCTAAGAGTACGTTGGGACTGATAATGAAGATACAGAGTAGAGAATCAGGAATTTTGCACTTGTCAGAATGCTTCAATTTGATGTTGAATAGACTTCCAGAGAACAATCCTCTTAGCTTTCTGAAAAAAAGGCTTAAAATCCCTTTTCAGTACATATGCTCAAGCTACCACGATAAACTAACCAGTTCTTGTAATCATAACAATCACAACCATCACTGAGACCGCAGAACTTCAAACACCAGAGCAACCAAGAAGCCCAGACAGACCCCACAGGGGCCTATCCTGGGGCCTGTCCTCTTCAAGGACTTGTGCCAGGCTATGATCTTGTCAAGTCTGCAGGCGATGCCAAATTGGGGGACTACTAATCAATGCACTCAAGGGCAATACACTCAATACCCTCTGACACTTCAGAGTGACCCGCTCAGGCAGGAAGAACAGGCCAACAAAAATCTTGCTAAATTCAACAATGCTGCACACAAAGTCCTGCACCTGGGAAGGAAAAGCCCCTGGCAATAACAGGCTGGAGGCTGACTACCTAGAAATGACCTGGGGGCCATAGTAAGCTGAGCTGAACATGAGCCAGTAGTGAGCCCTGGCAGTAGGAACACTGCCAGAAAATTGTGAAAAGTGATCCCCTGCCTCTACTCAGCACTTATTAGACCACCTTTACAATACTGTATCCGGTTTTATCCCTTCCCAGCCCCCTCAGTAGAAATAAAATTGACAGACTGTCATGAATTCAGGACAGCACACCTGGAGAACTTCTTGTATTGGGAAAGATTGAGGGAGCTGGGCCTGTTAAGCTTGAAGCAAGGAAGGCTTCAGGTCTCCTAGTAGCAGCTTTTCAATATCTAAAAGAAGGTAATCCAGAAGATGAGACAAGCTTTCCAGGGCATCATGAGAGGACAAGAGACAACAAGCTTAAGTTAAAACAAGAGAGGTTGAGACTGGAGGTAGGAAGACTCATTCCCTCCCCCACATACCCAAGGCAGGGGATGCAGGCAGTGGAGAACGCTGCCTAGAGAGGCTGTGCAGTCTCCACTCTTGGAAGTTTTCAAAATGGATAAAATCCTGGGCAACTTGGTCTGATCTCACAGCTGATGCTGCTCTGAGCTGTGAATTACAGCAGATTGTCTCCCAAGGTCTCCTGCCATCTAAGTTTCCCCAAGATTTTATCCGAGTGGTGTCTATGTACCTGCTCACTTCTCTATGGTCTACTTTGCAACTCCATTTCCTCCTCCCTCCCAAGCCTCATTAAGTCTATAATCAGCCCATAAAGCATGTTCCTCTTCAGTTCCCTCAGTCACCAGCAACAGGAACTGCCCTCTACACAGAGTTGCAAAAAGGTCATCCAATTCTGTTAGTTCCTCATATATATATATACACACAAAAATTTTAAAGCTCATCTGAGTTCCCCTGTCCTTGCCAAATTTCCAAGCAGTACTGTAGAAAGTCCATACAGACCCAGCATCTTGTGCATCCAGAAACAGTTAAAGGTTGGGATTGAAAGAATGTACCGTGTCTAGTCTGTTCTCTCTTTCTATAATCTCATTTCATAATAAGATCTTAGCAACTTTTAAAGAATTAAAAACAGAAACAAAACCACTCAAATATTCGCCTGCAGTCACTTTGCAACTTACCTGGTTATTTGCAGGCTTGTATTTTAGTCCTGGCTTGTTCAAGATTCTTTCAATCTGATCATGGTTGAAGTTGGAGATACCAATGGCTTTTACCAGACCAGCATCCACCAGCTCTTCCATGGCCTAACAGGAAGAGAGGCAAAGTCAGCATCTAGTATACACGACAGGGGCTGAAGAACAAGTTCTTCCTGACAGAGCTTATTTCCTTTATGAGAAGCACAAAATTGTTTAGATATTCAGAGTTCAAGTTTGAGGAAAAAAAACCCAACCCACAAACCCAGAGCACTCACATATTTGAGCCATGCCTCCTGTTTCACCAAACCTCAAAGACTCATTTCTTTGAGATTTGTGGAAATTCACAGCAAGTTAGAAGTGAAAAATACCACTGGGTACCAGTGATCTCTTTCAAGTAATTTTACATACATGAGATAATTTAGACTGGTGAAGGTATAAGACCATGGAAGAGACTGCTGAGGGCAGAAGACATGATTCTCCTGCTGTGACTAAACTTACCTCCCACGTATGCAGGATATCTGTGTTGCTGGGTATTGACATGCCTTTGTCATCTGTGGGAAATAGCTCCTCTCCTGCCTGCCAGTGAGAAAGAAAATCCTTGAAACACTCTTTTGTGGGAATTTAGCCTAACACTAGCTGATGACCATAGTACTACAAACTTCTACTGCAGAACATACTAATACTTACTATCTGCATATGTATTAGGCAATACTAATACTCATTATCTATATTCTTCAGCCTTTTCTTTTGCTTTCACTTGGGATTATGGTATTTTTGCCCACAGCCATCCCAATAAGGACAGGCACTTTTGCTGGACTACATCCCCTGGCTCATCAAAATACATATAGTGAAACTGTTCACTTGAAGAATTACAGGCAGTTTACCTTCCGTATTACAAAAAATATGCGGTTCTTGTGTGGACATAATGAAATGTTTTATGTATGTCTATGTGTACTAAGGATCCACTTAGAACCTGAAACATGTTCAGCCTATATTGGACCAAATCTGCTGATATGTCTTTCCTAGGGAGTTTCATTGTTTAAGTTGCTGGCATGGGGAATGTTAAAACAGCCCAAATCCCAGTTGGGACTACATGCCAGGTATCAGCTTCATTCAAAACCAGTTGTTTGCTACTGATACGTTATTACACCACAACACATTTTCACTTTGATAGTTCTGCCCAAATGAACTAGTTTTAAAAATACAGATGCTATGAAAAACAGTTGATCTCAGAAGCAACAGGTAGAAAGGACATTTTGATCAGGCTCTAACAGAAACACTTCGCTTAGAAATATTCAAATTGAGACATGCAGTCTTGGCTCCTTTGCATGCAGTCAGTAAGAGAATTAGGAACTAAGAAGTTTCACCTTTTGAAATCCAAGGTCTGTGGAACACTAAGGCTCCTACAGCAAAGGTGTCAGTTCAATCTGTACTGTATTAAAGGACTCAGTGATTAAAGACAGAAATGGAAGACAGAAACAGTCTCTTGTTCTGTGATTCTGTAACATGCAGAGGAAAGAACTTCTGTCAGGCAGCAAAGCACAGCCCTCCTTCCCACAAAGAGGGAACCACACCATTTTCAGTTGAGCATACTTTGGATTTATGCAAGACAACACCTGGGCAATAATCAAAAGGAGAGTAATATAACTTAGGCCTGTAGCCAGGAAACCCACTCCTAGTTCAAGGTCAATCTCTTCCATGATCAAAAGGGCAGAGGATGCTGTGCAAGCAGGAACCTCAGAGGTAGGGATGAACAGCCTCGCTTGCATGGCCAGAGTAAAGCTGAACAGCAGAGCAGTGCTGGTACACAACAGACACACCATGATCTGTGTCAGTTGGAGCAATTACTGGGCTGTAAAGCCATATAGTGTTTCAAAATTGCCAGACACACCAAACGAACCCAAAGGCATTGCTATTACCATACCTTAAAACCAAGAGGCCAGTGGATGAGGTAGAGGTCCAGATAATCCAGTTTCAAGGCAGCAAGGGTCTTCTGGCAGGCTCCCTTCACCAGAGGCTTATCATGAAATGTACACCACAGCTAGAGACAAAAAACCAAGGCACACTGTGACTTCCTAAGCTAAGCTTCTTCAAACCCTTCTGTCCTGTTTGACAGGACCCTTCTTGTCCTGTTAGAGTGTCCCCTTTGGAAGGGATGTGGAACTAGGTCATCCTACTGATCTTCAAACAAGGCTTGCTGTGTGAGCAGGATGGCCCCGAAATACCAAAGGCAATACATGTGCAGCAGCAACGCATGACTGAATGGTGTCATGACTGACAGAAGCAATAGTCTGGTTTCATTAATGAGGACTTCATTTAAAAACCACCTATGAGATGGCCAGATACTGCAGGAATGAAGGCAGCATAACGTCACGCCAGGAAGTTTAAAGTATCACCCACATCAGTGGTGCATACTCTGCATAACTCTCCATAACTCTCCATACAGGATGAAGCAATGTAGAAAGCTTATCTCAGGAGTAGCTGAAGTGATGCTTGAATTGTTCCATGCTGCACCACAAAGTAGGAAAGTAAAGAACTGGGGGGTTACTATGAAAAGACAGGCATCTCCTGGGCTCCTCTACCTCCAGATCCATACCTTACTGACAACAAAGAGGTCCTCTCGTTTCACAACACCTTCCTTGATTTTCTGCTGGATCCCATCCCCAACTTCATTCTCATTTTGATACACGTAGGCACAGTCAAAGTGACGGTAGCCAGCATCGATAGCAGCCATCACTGCAGCTGTTACTTTTCCTGGGGGGGACTGGAAGAAACAATATCCAAGAAACTCTAATCAATATATACCAAAGACATTCTTCCTAGCGAGATTAGGAAAGCCACCCCACCCAAAGAATCCCCAATTATAATAAAGCAAAAAAACCCCCACCAACAGCATTATGAAGACCCTCAGTTTCCCCTGCAGCATTCTTTGAGTGTGCATACATCTTGAATCTCAGCTCCCGAGCATAAAGCCACCTCCAGCCGTCCCTCTGTCACCCTGCTCCACTCCCAGGCAGGGCTCAGCTCAAAATCTTTGCCAAGACGAGGCCCCAGAAGTGGGGCCTGTTCTCCAGAGCGGGCCCGAGGCCTCCCCACTGCTCAGAGAAGAAGCCCTGGGCAGCTGCCAGCCACAGAAAGGGGAGACTCAGCCCCACGGAGGGACCTCTGCCCAAGCCCCCTGCGACCCTCGGTGCCACCGTACCCAGAGGGGTGCCCTGCCCGGGATGGCGGTGGAGAGGGGCCCCAAGCCGGGGGGGGGCCAGGACCAGGGTCTGAGTGTGGGTCTGGGCCTAGGCCGCCCCCCCCCGCCCCGTCTCTCCCTCCTCAGCGCGGGGCCGGGGAAAGGGCGCCCGCCCTGCGCGGCCGGTAACGGGCCGGGCCCCGGCTACACACAGCCGGCCGGCGGCAGCCGCCCTCCCGCCACGGGAGCACCGCCGCGAACCCCCGTTACCTTCCATGTGCCCAGCCCCAGAATGGGCATCTTGGCCCCGGTGTTCAGCTGCACGTAAGTCGCCATAGCCTCACGCAAATCCCCCCGTAAAGCACGACCACCGCAGCAGCTGCCGCCCCAGCGCCTTTAATAGCGGCGGGGCCCGCCCCGCCCCGGCTCGGAGGAGGAGGAGGAGGAGGCGGCGGGGGGGGAGGATGGCGGGGCGGTGCCGGAGCTGTACCCCGGTGGGGCCCAGGGTCCTGCGGAGCCGGTGGGGGGCTGAGGGCTGAAGGGTGAAGTAGGCCCGATCTGCAAGTAGGCCTTGTCAGCGACCCCCCACCCCACCCGCGTCGCTCGGGTGTGCGGTGCTCGGTGTGCTCCCTTGCTGTCACATCTCGTCCCCGGGATGGGGATGGCAGAGGGGAGGCGAAGGAGATGGCGTCTCCTCGCCCCCTGTGAGCGGTGTGCGCCTCAGGCTGAGCCCTTTGCCGGAGCAGCGTGTCCCCAGCCATGGCAGGGATGGTGGCCTGGGGCTGGTGTCGTGTCCCCCCACCTCCCCCGGCTTTGTCACAGCCTTGTCACCCCGTGGAGGGAGAGCGAGACGTGGTTTAGGAGTAACCCAGCACAGAGTGAGTTTAAAAAAAAAAACCAGCAAAAAAACCTCCAACTTTAGTTTGGATGTCAGGAGAGGGGTGGTTTTTTTTTTTAAAGTGTTTTGAAAGTAGCAGAAAGTGGCTTTTTAACATCAGACATACTGATCGAATTGTCCCTCCGACCTTTCGGGAGGCGCTGAGGGCATTGCAGAATAAAATGCACGATTGTAATCCTCCACGTGGTAGGTGGCCAGCTGTCCCGCATCCCGAAACCCGCTCTGACCACGACGTTTTTGGCAGACAAAGCGGGTGCTGTTCTGCTGGAGAGGTCGCCAGCCCAGTGGAAAAAAACCTGGCTTGCCCGGGAGGCTTCTCTGGTGGCTCAGAGGTGGAGGAGTGTCCTCAGGTGTGAGCAGTGGCTGCGGGTGCCTCTCCCACAGCAGAGGCCCCTGCCCTCCCCGTGGCTTGGTATTTATTTGTAATTTTTTTTTGCTCCATTTAACTAAGGGCAGGCAAGGTAATTGGTTTTCCTCTTTAATGTCCCTCCTGTTTTGTGTCAGTGCAGTCGGACGTGATGTGTTTTCACTCAGATCACGAAAACCGTTGCATAACCTCGGTGCTTATCTCCCGCTGCCGGGGTTGGGTTTTCCCTGGCAGTTTCTTGTCGGAGAGGTGTTCTCCACCTCCTTGCCACCAAGAGGCTTCGAGCAGGAGTTCTGGATTTTGGTTTTGATGTTGGCTCATTTGAGTGAGACTTTTCCCTCACAGCTGTGAGGTACCTCATCTTTTCCCTGTTGACCTCCTCCCAAGGCCTGGAGGGGGCCATCTCATGGCAGCAGGGCCTTGGGGGAAGAAGAAGAAGTACTGTAGGTGTCACTGGGTGACAGCCAGCCCGGTAAATCTTACACACTGTGTCCTTGATAACATGGCCAGCTGGTTCTCTGCAGTGAGTGCTGGTGACCAGGAACTGCATGAGGGAGGAAGGGCTTTTCTTGGTTTTTTTTTTTCTTTTTTTTTTTTTTTTCCCTTTTGACCCGTGATCGAGGTTTTTGCACTGAAACAGGATGTGTAGTATCATGAGTTTTTTGGCTTCTGACTTTGCATTTGATCACTGTAATTTCACCACAAGTTGTGGCTTTGCAGACCAGAGGCGTTTGGTATCTGAGAGGAACAGGGTCCAAATTAATGGAAATGGGTATGTCCTTGTGGAAGCAGACACCCTGGGGCCTGCTGAAAATGCCCAAAGGCTTTTTTTCTTTTTCCCACCAAAGGAGGTGACAGAATGACAAGGTGCAATCATTTCAACTCTTCAGGGGAGAGCAGCTTTAGGGGTGCTGACAGACACAGGCATGGCTAAAGCCAGGGTTCTGAGGTGAGGGCAAGCAGGTTTCCAGCTTGAATCCCCAGGAAGGGCAGTGGGAATTTCTGCCTTGCCTGGAACCTTTAAAAGGGGAGGTTTATCTTGTTTAACTTCAACCTCTGTGTGCCAGGAGGCAGATCTGAAGGTCTTGGCTGGACCCTACTGTAGAAGACCTTGGCCTTTTCCTCATTCTGAGCTCAGATCAAGCCAGGAGCAAATTTTGGAGAATCTCCTGTCTTCTCAGAATTGATGAGGCTTTGGGCTTTTTTCTTCTTCACACGGCTACTTGTCCATTAATCCCACAACTGCTTAAAAAACATGGAAGAAGAAGGGTGGTAGCTCACCCCAGAGGGGCTGGCTGCTGAGGAGCCTGGGTCACCCCTGCCAAGCAGTGGCAGCCCTGTGGGGACAACAGGGGCAGTGAGAGGGAGTAAGCAGGACTGAGGGGCAAAGGGGAACATCAGGCAGCCAGACCAGCCCTCCGAGCTGCCCTCGCCTCAGGGGAGGAGTTGGGATGGACAAGTGTGATCCCTAATGAAAATGGGAGAAGCAGCAGGAGCGGGTTGGTATTTGGGCTTAGACAGAGGCTGCGGAAGAGGGAGGGAATAGCATTTACTAAAGTTTGTTTTTCTGTGTTCTTTTTTCCCCCCTCAGTATCTGAATTGGTGAAATTAAGTGATAAATCAGCTTAGATTGCCCTGAGATGAGACCATTTTGCCTGGGATGGTACCTGTTGGAGAATGCCTGGGATGCCCAGCCCTGTGCTGGTGTGTAATGAGAACAACTCTGGAAGGAGCCACGATCCTGATCCTGGGAATATACAGTGGTGGAAGCAACGCAGCCAGTTTTGATCCAGGGGTGAGTGCAGACAGTGTGTGAACAGCTGGAGAAAAGAGAGACCCAGAGAAACCATTGCTGGGTGGGAAGGTGATTGGGAAGAGGCAGAGGTGTTTCCTCTGAGCCTGTGCCCCAGTGGTCTGGTGCGTGTAGAACCCAAAAGCACTGGCTGGGGAGCAGTGTGCTGCTGCCATGTTGCTGTGTGCTGGGGCTTTCTGTGGACTGCTGGTGGGGCTTCAACAGAGACCAGGACTGCTAAGCAGAGAGGGGGAGCCATGATGATCTTTGCTGGAGTAGTGTGCGTTAACAAGTGTCCAAGGCAAAGGGGAGGCCTTTGGTCAAGAGTGAGCGATTAATTGCAGTGAATTGGCCAGATGGAAAGCTGTGTGCCAGCTAAGGCAGGCTGCAGCTGTGGGAGCAGTGAGTGGTCTTAATGTGATGGCCTCAGAGTGGGACCCTGGCACCTCTGGTGGAAACTGAGGATCGATTGGGCAGACAGAGTAGAGTTGCAAAAGTTAAATAGACCTGTGGAGTGGGAGTGCTGCTCCCCAGAGTGTGAGCGCTGTCTCAACAGTCCTTTGCTCAGAGTGAAATCATAGAAATGCTGAACACTTGCAGCAACTGGTGCCCCTGCAGTGGCTGTGGTGGTGCTGGGGAGCTGGAGCAGATGGGATACAGCTTGCGTCTTGGGAGAGCAAAGTTCTGGGGAGTTTGGGCACAGTTACTGCTGCTGCTCTGGTATCACCTGATAAGCTGGTGGGATGTCAAAGAGTGACTTACTATGTCTGGTACTGGAGGGAGCATGCCTCCAGTTGGAAAGTATATATTAAATTTGCTGCAGTGTTGATCATGATAATTTTGTCTGATGAGGAAGGGAAGGAAAATCAGTTACGTTCACACTGATGAGATGTTAACTACACTAGTCTGGTCTGCAGGGACAAGGGATGGAGTTTATGATGAATATATATTAAATTGTAATGATGTTAGAGTTTATATAAGGGTGAAGCAATTCTTAATATATCTTTTGATGAGGTGAAGGGTGGAACATAAAGGACGTAAATTGGAGGGAGTATCAGGGGATGGCAGTGATAAGCCGTGTGGAGACTATGAACTGCCCAGTGCCAGCCAGAACCAATTCCAGGTAGCTCCAAAACTGATGTAAACACCCTACCTCATACCAAAATTGAAGTCCACAGTGCCCTGTCTCAAACACATTGTTGGAAACAGGTGCACTCTTTGAAGGGGATCCATACCAAAAGGACTTACTTCTGAAGTCCATTTTAGGTGGTGGATGAGCCATGCTGGAGCAAGGAAATGCCTGAAGGCACTGTGGCCATTGAGTGACCCATGCTGGAGAAGGTACACCACTGAAAAGACAGTGGTCTAAACCTTTGGCTCTCCCTACACCATAGCAAATATCATACCTTTGTCGTTCAATAAGAATGTGTGTTTGATCTCAGCAGAGCTGTCTTACCTCAGCCTGGGAATTGCTGAGGGTTTTATGGGTTGCTTTCTTCAGGAAGCTGCAAAACAAATGTTCTTGGATGACATGTTTATGAATTGAAGGTGGAAATTTTGGAAAGAAGGCCCTGAGGTGCCTCTTTTCTTGAACAAAAGGTGTTACCATTTTCCCATGAAACCCCATGTGCAACTTTATGATTATGCATTTGGTCACCTGCCCAGTGGGAGGCAACAGAAAGGTGATGCAGCCACAAAAGCAAATACCTTCTTATTTCATCTGGTATTTGTTAAAGGAACCTTGATTGGCTTGAGTTTGTGTCAGGTGAGAAAGAGGCTTGTGAATCAGTTCCTTGACATCTCCCCTGTACCAAGTATGCCCCAGCGTGGGTGTCTGTGCACGTAATGGTGTACGGGGAGCTCAGGTGACCAGCTCTGCTGTCACTGGGTTGCTGGGACTTGTGTTTCTGCACCATGCCCTCTGAGGTCAGGATCTGCTGGAAGCCTAGAGGCCAAAGAGGTTGGTGGGCTCTGACACTCACTGCTGCTGCAGTGCTGCGGGAGGACTTGGGGCCACCAGCTGCAGCTATGGGGACAGGACAGTGGTGGGAGAGGGTGGCTGGGTTGAAGGGGGCTGTCAGAGGAGCTGGAGCTGGATCATAGAATCATAGAATGGTTAGAGTTGGAAGGGACCTTAAAGATCACCAACCAACCCCCCCATGAGCAGGAACATCTCCCACTAGAGCATGTTGATCAAAGTCCCATCTAACCTGGCTTTAAACACCTCCAGGGATGGGGCATCTATAACTTCTCTGGGCAACCTGTTCTAGTGCCTCACCACCCTCACTGGAAAGAATTTCTTTCTTGTATCTAATCTGAATCTCCCCTTTTCCAACTTAAAACCATTACTCCTTGTGCTGTCACTGCACTTCCTGACAAAGAGTCCCTCTCCAGCTCTCCTGTAGGCTGCCTTCAGATATTGGAAAGCTGCTATGAGGTGTCTCCGGAGCCTTCTCTTCTCCAGGCTGAACAACCCTAGTTCTCTCAGCCTGTCTTCATAGGAGAGGTGCTCCAGCCCTCTGAGCATCTTCGTGGCCCTCTGCTGGACCCATTCCAACAGGTCCAGGATGGATGGACCATCATCCTTGAGTGCCTGTCCTGGGTTGGGTGTCCTGGGTTTGGAGCATGTGGGGCTGTCCCAAGGCTGGCAGGGCCACTAGGGAGGCCAGTGGTTTGGGCACAGGACTGGCGGGGAGGGGGCAACATGGGTGTCCTCTGAGGGCTGGCTGCCCTCTGGTGTCCACAGGGGAAAGCGCTGAGTGACTTTGTTGTCCCAGAGAGGAGTCATGTCCATTGAGTGCACCCTCAGTAAGTTTGCAGATGACACGGAACTATGTGGGAGTGTTGATCTGCTTGAGGGTCAGAAGGCATGACAGAGGGATCTGGACAGGTTGGATCAATGGGCCAAGGCCAATGGCATGAGGTTCAATAAGGCCGAGTGACGGGTCCTGCATTTCGGTCACAACAACCCCAGGCAATGCTACAGGCTTGGGGAAGAGTGGCTGGAAAGCTGCCCAGCAGAAAAAAGAACCTGAGGGTGTTGGTCAACTGTTGGCTGAACATGAGCCAGCAGTGTGCCCAGGTGGCCAACAGCATCCTGGCCTGTATCAGGACCAGTGTGGCCAGCAGGAGTAGGGCAGTGATGGTGCCTCTGTACTGGCCACTGGTGAGGCCTCACCTCGAGGGCTGTGTTCAGTTCT
>BJBW01001075.1:123218-137101 GCA_004320125.1 Scolopax mira | reverse complement strand
TGAAAGGAGGCTGTAGAGAGGTGGGGGTTGGCCTCTTCTCCCAAAGGAATAATGACAGGACCAGAGGAAATGGTCTAAGGTTGTGTCAAGGGAGGATTAGATTAGACATTAGGAAAATTACTTTCCTGAGAGGGTGGTCAGGCACTGGAACAGCCTTCCCAGGGACGTGGTGGAGTCTCCATCCCTGGAGGTATTTAAGAAACATGTAGACATGGCACTTCAGGGCACGCTCTAGTGCCCAAGATTGTTCATTTGTATCTGTTTGTGGGGTTTGTGTTTGGTCTTTTTGTTTGTTGTTTTTTTTTTTTTTAATTTTGTGGTTGGACTCAATGTTCTCATAGATCCCTTCCAACCATGAAGATTCTGTGATTCTGTGACTGCAGCCAACCTTTGGTCACAGGAGAGAGGGTGCAAGTTGGGTCTGAACCGCGGGCAGGTCCCACCACAGATGTAGTGGATCACCCTGGAAGCTGCTGCTCTTGTTCAGCTCAAATGTCCTTTGGCTGTGGCCGTGTTACCACAAACTGGCAGGTAGAACTTTCCAAGACTCAACTGAGAGTTCAGAAAGCAGGTTTGCTTGATTGCAGCGCCGGGTGCACAGGGCTCCTCCTATTGCACGCACCGAATACTGGTGTCAAATTAAATTTATATACAACAGGTAGACATATTCAGTGTGATTCCAAGAAAATATTAGCATATTCATTACATGTCTGAGGATTCATTTACATGTTATCATAAGCTTTGGGGCATGTGTCATCGTGCCTTCTGGTGGTCCTTGTTTTGAGCGAGGTCGTTTCTTCCTCAGTCTTCATCTTCTTCACCTGTCCTTTGGCTCACTTTTCATGTTGGCAAAACGTTTAACTGCTTAATTGCTCAATTAAACTAATCATCTCCCTGCTACCTGTTTGGCAGATATTGCCCATATTTATTGCATCCGTGTCTTAGGTCACCATGTTCTCAGAGCCACATACATCCTTTCTTATCTTACTAAGTCCTTGAAACCATTTGGGGTGGTTACTAAAATAGCTACATTTCTTCTCCAAAAGAAGATTTTCTACAGTTTAACCGTTTATAAACTATATAAAATCTGCCTTAGGTGTCAGCTTAGAGGTTAGCCCTGAGGTCAGTACCTAAAGCTGGGGGAGGTGATTCCCTAGCAGAGAGAATTCAGCAGCTGGCTGTGACTTATAAGCAAAGGACAGATGTGAAGAGTGGGTCCAAAATAAAAAGTGCATCTTAAAAAAAGAACAGCAAAGAAATTCCCAGATTTGTTTGGTTGCAAGAGTTCTGTACAGCAGTACTATAAACACTTGTACTGCATCCCTCTGCCACGGTTTGTTCCTGGCCTAGCTGTATATTGGGGTTGTATATTACCTTCTTTTAGAAGTTTTCATTTGAAAAACAAACAAAAAATCACGCCTCCCCCCCCCCGCCCCAAACCCCCCAAACCACTTTTATCTGTAACAAGCAGAATATTGAACTAAAAAATAATGGCACTAGTAAAGAATGAAATCAGTTCCCAAATTCAAATGGTATTGGTGTGTAGCATCCTGTCTCACTTCTAGCTCTAAGGTCCAGGCAAGAGCATAAACACACTGTCAAAGTAAAAGATCTTTTTGACAAGGCAAGAATCTGCTATTTCATTGTTGCATTTAAAGATTAGTTTTTCTTCAGAGGTGGGCATTTGAATGAAGTGGAAGGTGCAAGTTTTGAGGTGTTTGGTTTTGGTTTTCTTTCCTTTGCTTCTTAACAGTTTTCCACCTAAGAATAGAATTTCACAACTAGCAATATTCTGAAGCACATATTGAAATTGTGTTGTATCCAAAACCCACCGTGCAGTTGTATGTTGACACATAGGACAAACCCTGTGTAAAAAAAAGTGCCCAGCATGCATCTTTATGTTTTCTGGATATTGATTCATTTATTTATTTATTTAGAGAGGGATAAATAGTACAAAACCCTTTTCCAGTTACTTTTGGAGTGGTGAAATTCCCGATTGCCTCACTTGTGCTAAGAAAGTTACGTTTTCATTCACATTTCTCAGATTTTCCTCCAGTGCTCACCACTGCTGATTATCCTCCTTAGCCTGTTGTTACAAGATGAAGTACAAGTGTGAACGTGTGTTTGTCTTTCCCTGTTTTCTCTTGAATCTCACATTTTGGCAGAGACTCATAAATTTCTTTTTCTCCCTCCTCTGGAGAGAGAGAGATGGGGAGAGGATCTGTCGTTCATCTCGGTGGCCGGTCCAGCCCAAACCATGACAAATGATTACAGCCCACATTGTTATCTTTAGAACAATTTTATTATGTCCTTAAAAAAAAAAAGAAAAAAAGAAAACAATCACAACAATAAATCACTAAATAGGTAGCCTGTGATTTCACTGGCCGTAGGAGGAGAGAGAAAGTAAGAAAACTAGATAAATCAATAGGAAGACCAAGCTCTGAAAGATATGAGGGAAGTATATGACAATCTTCAGTATTCTGCATTGAAGGGGTACTCCATGTACTTGAAGGGAATAAAGGTATTAGTTTCAGCCATTTATTTTTCTTTTTATTATTTTAATCTATAAAGCTGTAAGGGCTGCTTAGAGCCACCACAGGAGGGTGTGAACTATGTAACTTTAGAATGGATTTGTTCCATATTTGTATTCCTGGGTGGTGTCTGCCGTTTATACACTGGGAACATCCAAATAGTTTTGTCAGTGGCTCAGGCTCTCAGCATTCTAGGCAGTTGTTTAGGTGCAAAATTGTAATTTTAAATCTAAGCAAAACCTGTGAACTGTGTATATGACGTGGAAGACCTCCTTTCCCATTCAGTTTTGGGAAAAGTCAAGTCTTTTCCTTCCCACCTGAACTTTTATCAAAGTTTCATTCTCTGCGTTAGGACTGGAGATGGGAAAACTAAAACATTACAGCGTCTGAAGATGGGTCAAGAGAATGTTTCCTGTTGATGGTAAAGGGCCCTTGCAAGCATGTGTTGGAGGCCACAGAGCAAACAAACCTGTGATGTTCCTAGTTAACATCACAGAAGAGCACCAGAGGTGACAGGGAATGAAGTGTCAATCTGTCCTTTACTTTGTCACTCTGTTACAGGAAGGGGTACCCACTGCCTGGCACATTATGTACCTGAGCTGGGGTTTTGTTGTGCTTGGTTGCAATCTCTTTGATCATCCAGAAGGGAAGGATCCTCTGGCTTAGCCCTACACAGGGGAGATAGCAACAGAATTCTGTGTTTAGTTGAATGATTAATGGTGCACTGACTGTCTCAGTGCTTCCAGCATAATCCATGCCAACTCCCTCACAAATTGCAGCCTTACCAAGGCCTGTCAGGAGAGCCAACAGCATCCTACCTGTCCTTTGAAGGCTGCACCAGCTGCTTCCTTCAGAGGTGCAGATGTACATTTCTATGTGTTTCTAAACCCTGAAAGGGCAGGGAAGAGCTGGACACAAAGAAATGTTGTCATGGCTTGTTCAGACAGGCCCGGAAATGTCTGTTCTCAGGCATCGTACAGATCACTGTTTGATGTCGGTGCTGCAAATCTCTTTTGCCAGAGCTTGCTTGGAATGCATGAACTGCCTTGAAAAGCTGCATCTTATTACCAGGTGATGCAAGGTAACCTCACTGGGGATTTAAGTTATGAGGCAGAGAGGCAGCAGGTGAGCCCAGCTTCCCAGGTTTGTTCCCTGGGGTCCTGTAGAGTTCTGGGGGCCTATAGGGTTCTGTAAGTGCCTGTGGGGGTCTGTAGAAGCCCACAGGGTTCCATAGGGTTTCATAGGGGCAGGCACAGGAGCTGGGCTGGGAGGGGACCCGTGCTCCCCTGCAGAAGGAATGGAGAGAGGGAGGGAAGGAGCCACCTCTTTGGGACCAGAGAGTCCCTAAGAGTTGCCTCTCCCCCAGGAGGGCGGCAAGAAGGACGGAGAAAATGGAAAAATGGCTTAAAAGCAGCGTGGGGGCTGCGCCGGCGGAGGATGACCCCGGGGGGGGATGTTGGTGGTGCCAGCAGTGCCATGCAGGAGAGGAAAAGCGAGCTGTTTTGTAGGAGTAATTTAAAAAGCAATGATTTTAAAGAAGAGCGTTATTTTTGATGTTGGGAGAAGTTTCCTCTGATATTTTTTTGAAAGTTGCAGAAGAACAGTGAGTTTTTATGAGTGTCATGATGATCATGTTGTCCCTGTATTTTCAGGGAGGTGCAGGCCTTATTTCAGAATAAAAGTGAAGAAAAAAACGTTAATAGTTTGTAATTTCACATTACAAACTGGCTTTGAAATTTTGCAGGTAAGAACATGCCGTTTAGTTGAAGTGATCACAGCACATTGGGAAAAAAATCAGAATGTACTTGCAGGACCCAGTAGATGGCCCGGGATGTTACATTGAGGCCACTGGAGAAGCTTTGCCACTTGCTTATGCTTGGAGAATTCATTGACGTGCAAGCATTAGTTGGGAGTATAATGGTACATTTTTTCTGGCTGCCCTTCCCACAGCAGATGCCGAGCTGCTTTGTACTTTTTGGGACACTTACCTGAGGGCAGACAAGGTAATTGGTCGCCTCTTTAATCTTCCTCCTGTTTATTTTTGTGTCAGCACCAACAACCATCAGCAGGACGTGATGTTTCGGACGTATCACGGAACAGTTGTATAATGTAGTGTTTGCCTTTTACATTTTTTTTTTTTCTGGATTCCTTCTCTGTAAATCTAAACCACGACATCTGGTCTGAGTATGCTCGGACTCCTGGGGTTTGGTTCATGGGTCAGTGAAATCCAGGGAAAGATTGTGATCAACCTGAGCCTGTTCCTCAGTTCTGTTGACACAATTAAAAGCAAGCTGTTTGCACGAGAGGCCTGCTGCCTTCCCTTTCCACTCAAGAGGCTTTCACTCTTCCTTTTTTCCTTCCTACTGTCCTTCCATCAGTTCAGGGCAAGAGACCCCAGCCACCTGCAGAGCTGTAGGAAAGGTCCCTGTGCCAGCCATGGCTTTGTGGCTGGTGGGCAAGGCAACAGAGGCGCAGAGTTATTGTGCAGAGTGAGTGCTGTTGGGGAGGTGGGAGTACATGGTGTTAGCTGGGCTCAAAGAGAAAAGTTCTCTATGCCTGAGCTCTGCCTTGGTCTTAATTATTAGCAGAAGTCATGTAGAGACTTGTCCTGACAAAGGTTGTCTCCTTCCAGAGAAGTCAGGCCCTATTTTGAAACATCAAAATGATCATCTGCCCGGTTAGTAGTCAGCCCTCTTTGTGCTGATGACTGCTAAAATTTTATGCAATATGTATTTCACAATTATTATTATTTTTTTTCAAAATAAGATGTTGAGCCATGCCTCTGATCTCATGTTCTCCTGTGAAGGTGGGTGCTTGGTTTTCCCCAATGGTTTCTTGAATGGAAGGCATCTTGGTCTTTTAACAGAGGGTTTTGGGGAGAAGGTTTGCATTTTGCTTTGCTGTTTGTGCCAGTTGGTGTGAGACTTTCCCCAGATCATGCCAAGACACAGGAACTGTCAGTTGCTTTTCTATCCTGAGAAGATAGAGAAGCAGAAGAGAGGCCGGGGTGGTCAGGTGATGGTAGCACCTCTGGGAAAGAAGTATCACACGTGTGAATGGATGCCAGCTAGCTTGGGAAATATTGCAAAGTGTGTGCTTGAGTTGTGTCTTCAAGAGTTCCTTGCACGAGAGGAGGAACTGCGTGAGCGAGGAAGGGTCCGATTTGATCTGTGTGCAAAGTTTTTGTGCTAAAGCTGGAAGTTGTAGCACCTTTCAGGTTTGTTGTGTTGATATTTGTGTATAGTAACTCTAATTTACCAAACATCATAACCTTAAGAGATGAGCAGTGTTTGGCAGCTGAGAAGAAACAGAAAGACACAGAAAGGCCAAAGTGGTTAGGTTCCAGTAGAAACAATCTTTTAACACTAGGACAGCTGCTTTTTTTGCTCCTAGCCTGCAACGACAGAAAAATTAGTCTCCTCTGAGGGCTGTCTGCCCTCTACCTGTAGGAAAAAGCACCACGATACTTTATTGGTGGGAATTGTCCCATAGAGGGATCATGTCCATTAAGTGCAGGTGACTTCACCACTGTTCCCAGAAGGAGAGAGAGCACATGAGGTCTGGAGAGCCTAAAGAGTGAGATGGGCCAGAACCAAGAGCAGCCCTGGCCGTTGGTGAAATGAATCACACCAAAGGCCACTGCCTTGTTTTGTCCTGACATCTCTTGACTGTGACTGGAGCTTGGAGTTTAGAGATTAATTCCCCCTGAGAGACTGCTGCACATGATCATGGAATAAAGAACAAGTATAGCCAGTGCAGCATTTCAAATATGGAAATGTGTTTAAAAATACCCCAACACACCAAAAACCAAAAGGGTTTTTGTAAACCCTTTTGTATCACCCCTTGTCAATTCTGATTCTTCTTTTGTTTTAGCATTAAAAATTTTGCCTCAATATTACCTTATCTTGAGGTTGCATGTTAACTTCTTATAGAAGTTTTGGTTGGAAATATTTGGATAATCTCCATTTAAAAAGCATATTAGATATATTCTAGGGACTTCTACATACTTATATATATTACGTGATCTCAGTATGTAAATGTACAGAGCAGAATATTAACACATTGTGTTTTTTTCCTGTTGGAATGAGTGAGAATAAGTCTAACAATCCCTAAAGCTGTAACGTATCTGAGGTCTATTGCCCCAGCTCTCTCATAACCATAATACTCAAACCCACGGGGCGAGCTTTGTTCATACCTCCTTTGAAAACAAAAGCCTTGGGGTTCTTTAATCACATAAAAAGGCTAAGTTCTTTGTGCAATTGTCATGGGGTAAGGGAGCACCAGGCAACGTGACACTGCTAAGCTGAGGAACAGCTCATCAGGGTGAATGCTACACACGCACAGCACAACAGGTAGCTGAGACTACCCTCACCTACCACTCCAGTGAGTCAGTGTGCTCTCACCCTGGAGGGAGAATACAACACTCAACTCTGCCCTGTCCCCAGCACGTTACCCAAAATGATGAGGACACAAAGTGTAATGTATCTGCATAAGGACATTTCCCCATAGTCTCTTTTATTGGGGGGTTTTATAGCTAGATATCAACACAGACTGGTAGCTAGATCAGTCCACACTCTCACCATGGAGCTTCCCAGCACTTAAAGGTATTGTTTTCCTGTCACTTTCACATCCATAGCTCATACACATCAAGACTGACTCCTAACAGTTCTTTTTTCTACTGTCTGCTTAGCCATAGGTCGTCATATCCAGTTATTCTGCTCCTTATCCAGGCAAAATCTTGGTATTCCTGTAACATTCCACCTCTCAGCCTGTCATCTGTCAAGCATCTTTCATACATACACACATACTTAGCAAATGATAAGAAAACACAAGTAGCTTAAGCTTCTGTAAGTGTATTCACTTCTTGCAAATTAAATTACAGTAGAAGTTAGTATGGCACGAGCAAGACGTCAGGGATCACTATTGGGTAATATTGCTATTTGGGTCCTGTTAACCTTTACAAAAGCAGGTTTTTGTTAGTCACCTTCTCAAGCAAAAGTTTCTGGACCACGCAGGTGCTCCAGACAACTCAAACTTCATATGCTTTTGTTGGACCCTAGAGCTTGATCTGGTGTGGATGTCACAGAGCAGGGTGCAGTAGTTGTAGTACAGATGCCCTGTGTCCACTACCACAAGACACATTGCCATTACAGACCCCTGAAGTGCCATGCTTTTCACCTCCTAGCTAACCCAATGCTGCCCAAAAAAGCTTCTCTGCTGTAAGTCCACAGGATATCCTTGTGCAGCTTTCCAGGTCTCCTGTTGCTTGTTGATCCACAGTCCATAGTAAGGCTTGTCACCCTCTGCTGTTCTTAACAGCTTTGCTTGACAGAGCACTGCTGACAACACCAAGTTACTCAACTTCTGATCAGGACAAGATCTTGATGGTCCCGTGACATTTCAAATTGAATATGGATGGTGGTTTCCAATGACATTGCTGATGCAAGTGGCTGGTTTGTAGATTTTTCACATTGGAATAGAACTTCTAAAGCAGTGGTTATCTAAATATTTTTTATTTTAGATAAGAATAAAGTTGAACACTCATCTCTGCCCAGCTTCCATCTGTAAAAGAATGTGACAGAAACAGGACCCAATATGACTTGGTGTGCATTTGTAGGTCTGGACATTTCTCCCATTTATTCTTCTAAGAAAGCTTTGGGTTGCATTGTAGAAGTGAAGCTAATTGTTGTCTCCCATCTTCAGGCAGTGATTACACAGGTCATTCTCTTAGGACAGATCTTCCTTCTGTGCTCACATGCTCTTACCCTGCATCCTTATGTAGTGTCGATGCAAGAGAGAAGATAATTAGTTGCCAGTTCATTCTTCCCGTTTTCTGCTTTGCTATTTCAGCTGTGCAGAGACACTCATCTAATGAGTAGATAATTATTGTAGCCCATATTTTGTTCTTTCGAACAATTTTACTATTTCCTTCCACCAAAGATGAAAAACTCAAAAGTCACCAAATACATATACTACACCTTTGCTGGCAGGACAGGTACAGTGTTCAAGCTACATAGTGGAAAATTCTAGGCAACAGTAGAAGCTCGTTAGACCCCAGAGGCCCACAGTAGGGCAGGATAAAGCCATCTTCAGTATTCTGCATTGAAAGGGTACTCCTTGTGATTCTTGCACCTGAAGGAAATCAGAGGAAAGGTTAGTCTCAAGGCTGAAATAAATGCCATATAGAACTATACTGGGAGTATAAAGAAGCCTTCAAGGGAGGCTACGAATTGTGTAATTGCAGAATGAATTTAAGAGTCTTTTTAGTATAGAAATGGCTCACATGACCAACAAATTCAAGTCTTTTCCTATTATTCACACACTGAACAGTAAGGGGACCAACTTAGTTGCTAGATAAAGACTTGAAGATCACACTGCTTACAGGGGAAAAAAAAAAAAAATCATTTTCTGTGGCCTTTCAACTAAGGCTTCTTGGCTGGCTATAGGCTTCCTAGATGCAGTCTTTTTTCATACCACACTTCAGATGGTCATTCCCTCCCCTAATCACTCATGTAAGGGCTGACATCAGTTTATAAGAACTCATAGAAAAAAATACCCTAAGTTTAACACTGCCTAACATTCATTTCTGCAATATGGACAAGGCCAAAGTTATCAACTAGAAGCCACCTTTTCAAGTTCCAGACACACAAAATTTCACAGAGAAGTGATTCACCATAACTACATGGTATGACATACTTATCCTTTAGTCAATAGCGTGACAATATAACTCCAATAAGATGTTAAATAAGAGGCAATTCAACCCTCAAATTTCAGATTTCAAAATATACTAATTTTAAATAGCTATACCAGTACCTGTGAGATTAGAATAAAGATTATTGAAAATAAAAGTTTGAAGGAAACAAGCTGTCACTTACATGACCATTTCACAGATCCTCCAGTTTCTGTTTAAGCTGAGAAGGGTTGCCATCTCCTCTTTAGTCAGTTCAAAGTCAAACACCTAAAAAAGAAAAACAGCTGGAAATCACCTCCTTGAACAAATCAAATCAGACACAAGACTCGCAAGATTAAAAAACAGGTTCACATCAGGAGTGCTGGTTACAAACAATGGCTTTATGAGACAGGGAAAGGAAGAGAAGTCTCTTTGGATTTTCAAGACCTTACTGGCAGAGGGAAGAAACAAACAAAAAAGATCACTGCTTGCAGTTACATGTGCCAGCTTTTCCAGGTGAACATTGAGTGTTGCAGAAAATTTATTTGTTGAAGATGCATTTCTCTCAAATTCTAAAGAAACATCTGTAAGCCTTCATATTGCAATAAAACCAGCTATGTTACTCCTGAAATCCTGATGTCCAATATCAGGAAGAAAACCCTGACTTAACAGTCAGAGGAGCAATGTGTTTTACTGATATCAGGACTCTTCCCTTAACATTGCTTCCTCTGTGTTTTGAGGAATGTTACTGCATTTGGACTCCAAGCAAGCCCTGCCCACCATCTCATCCAAAAGTCACAGAACAGGAAACACTATATAAGATGACCGATAAAGTTATCAGCATACTGTTTCCAGAAGCTCTCTTTTCTCCAACTATAGTTTTCATTCTTTAGTTGAAAATGCTTCCAGACAGAAGAGCCCAGTCTTCTTGCCTGAAGAGGACTTGGGAAGGGTAAAAAAGGATTGCTGCAGGGAGAAGCCATGCCATCCCTGAAGGGCAGCATCCAGCTCACTCATAATCACTCACCTTGGAGTTCTCCACAATGCGCTGTGGTGTGACAGACTTGGGAATTGCAATCACGTTTCTCTGGATCTGGAAGCGAAGGAGAACCTGCAAGAATAGAAAACTGAGTCAGAGAGAGGGTGGCTCCTGCTCTGGAAGAAGCAGAGCCTGTTCCAACAGCTGTTTTCCCTAAGCTACACCTGCTTCTGCAGAGCTGCATTTCAAATCATTCCTCTCCCTTTGGCCTAGGCAGCACTTCCTAAAGAGCAAAGAGGGAAGCGATGCAGACCCACATGGAAGACTTTCTTTCCATCCAGCTTTGGGACAGTCGATTCCTTTTTCTTTCCACCTGGACTCTCAGCAGCCTATGCAAGGCTTTCCTTCTTTGAGAGAGGAAGCAACATCTGAAGATGGGTCAAGAGCCTTCCTTAATGGCCCTATTACAGGAAGGGGTACCCACTGCCTGGCCTCTACATACCTGTGCTGGGGTTTTGTTGTGCTTGGCTGCAATCTCTTTGATCTTGGGGTCATCCAGAAGGCAGGGCTCATCTGGCTTAGTCCTACAGAGAGAAAAGGGAAGAAATGGAAAATAAACTCTGCAGGAATATTCTGACTAGTATGAATATTATTTTTAAAAGAAGCGTGCACATACACCTGCACCATTACTCATTCAATTAGTCTGAATGCTTCAGACTTAAACCACACTAATCCACTTGGAAATTACCTGTCAGGGCGCCCAAGGGGACAATATGCTGTCACAGTGATCCCTTTGGATTGGCAATAGTTGATAAGCTTTTCCTGGGAAAGGTATGGATGACACTCAATCTGCCAACACAGGAGTAGAGACAGGTGTGTAGAACTACCATAGTGTTCCCATGCTCCAGAGATTTTCTTCTGAATCTTAATTTCTTAATTATGCAACAGGTTCTGTTGATCCTACCCTGCATATTGTCTGTGTGACAATACAAGACTATTATTCTGAAGGGCACCAACTTTTATACTGAGTGCTTATGTACATTTTTGGATTGTGTTCTGAGAAGGTTTATAAAAGTCATTAACTACAGTCAGAATCATAGCTGATGCCTGGATTCTTTATCCCTCCAGAGAAAATGCTTCATAGGGAAATACTCCAGAATTTGTAAACAGTAGTTCAACAAGGTGAGACTAAAAGGAAATATTCCATTCCTTTTTGTCCCAAGAAATATTTACAGAGAGGGATTTAGAGTACATACTACATCTACTTGATTCTCCCTTTTTCCATCTCCTCATTCAATTGTAACCAGATCTTGGTAATCCCTGGAAACTATTCACCTGCAGTCACTTTGCATCTTACCTGGTTATTTGCAGGCTTGTGCTTCAGTCCTGGCTTGTTCAAGATTCTTTCAGTCTGTTCACGATTAAAGTTGGAGATACCAATGGCTTTTACCAGACCAGCATCCACCAGCTCTTCCATGGCCTAACAGGAAGACAAGCCAAGTCAGCATCCAGTGTACAAGACATTATCTGAAAACATTCCTCCTGAGGTGGCTTGTCTCCCTTCACAGGAAGCACAAAAGATCTGTTTGGACTTGCCAAGTTTTTTATTCTCAAGGGGGAAATGGGTACTGCTAATATCTGTGCCATGTCTTCAAGCTCAAAAACATTGTTAAAGACTCAAATTCATCAAGTTACACAAGGAAAAAAAAATTCTAAGTTTACTATTGTGACAGCACTAGAGACCTATGCCCTATGAAGATAGCAGGATCACAACTTAAGTGTTTATTTCTGCAAAATATATTTGAGCAGTTCAGAAACTGCACGAGAACTGTGGTGAAGAAAAATTGTACAGTTATAGTCAAGAAAATAACTTTTTCTACCCTCAATCTCATCTGCAGCTCCACTGAAATCCACTGTGCAGCTCAGTGACTTGAGATGCTAATCCACAGTGAACAGAAATAACAGCTTGCCCAAATATGCACATTTTTTAAAGCTAGCACATAGTTTTGCTAGTTCTTTCCAACTAATTTGGTATACATGCACGAGCCATTCTGTGGCTGCTGAGGGCAGAAGACATTATTCTTCCACTGTGGCTGAACTTACCTCCCATGTATGTAGAATATCTGTGCTGCTGGGTATCGACATGCCTTTGTCATCTGTGGGTAATAGCTCCTCTCCTGCCTGACAGTGAGAAAGAAAATGCTTGAAAATCTGTCAAGAAGTTAACTTAATACCATGAGAGCTTAAACTTCTAGTGCAGGCAAAACCACTAATTCTTGTCTATATTCAGTCACTCCTTCCCGAGAAGTGGAGTGGGAAGAACTGAAGGTATTTTTGCCAGTGACCATTCCCATAAAGACAACATTTTCTGGGGGGCTCCTCAAAGTGAGGACTAACCCAAACATCTACAGGGAAAAACACCACTCAGGACTATAACCTCCAGTCTCATACCTGTTCACTTCATCTTTCTTTTGTGCCCACTTAGGAAGAACAGACTTATTCTTTTTCCAGAAGGGCACCAGGAACATGTAGCTTTGGGATATACAATACCAGATCTGATGAAAAGTAGTATTATGTGCAATTCTTAAGTTCTTCCATGACAAAGCTCAGTGTAAAGCTGCTAATACTAAGAAAATTAGAAAAGCTTTTGTGTACGAATTCTGAAAAGATACCAAGACAGATTTGTTAGAGAAAGGGAGAACAGCTTGTTTTATACCTGCAGCTGGCTGACTGCCCACAGTTTTCAGACCATCATTCCCAGGATCAAAGGGGTATGTAAGCAGCAGTTGCAGGGGCAAAGATCAAGAGTCTGGCTCACGTGGCCCCAGTAAAATTGAGCACCAGATCAGTGCTCGTACACACATCAGACACGTGATTGCCTTTCTCAGCCACAGCAATTGTTGTGCTGTAAAGCCATATAGCTCCCCAAAAGTCATAGTCAAAAGAAACAAACCCAAGAACATTGCTGCTACTGTACCTTGAAACCAAAAGGCCAGTGTACAAGGTAGAGATCTAAGTAGTCCAGTTTCAGGTCAGCAAGAGTCTTCTGGCAGGCTCCCTTCACCAGAGGCTTGTCATGAAATGTACACCACAACTAGAGAAAAAAAACCAAGGCAACCCCACCAATCACACCTTCTGGTAAACAGGTGCTGAGCAGGTTCACTGTCCCCAGGTGCCCAGAACCTCATCTTCCTCATACAGCAGGGACACCCTTTTGGCAGGGCTGCAAGCCCAGCTGCTGAAACAAGCACCAACCACTGCCAGGCTCATCTCCTCTGCTGTGCTTCAGCAGTCAGTGAGGTGCCATTACCAAACTGATTCTGCCTCAGATTCAGTCCAAGTGATCTCAGACCTCTGCATCACAGGTTTCTACCTTGCTTGGTGCTGCCTGGCCCACTCTACTTTTCTTGCTTCCCTTCTTCTGCAACAGCCAGTCTGCAGGTTTGAAATGCAGGGCTGGGTTCCTCCTCATCCATCTCCCAGCACTTCTGGGTCTCCTCAGCAGAGTGCCAGACCACAGCAGGGCTCTGGCACTCAAGCTCTCAGTAGATTTTTTTGGGGAAAATCAGAACGTTGACTTCTTTTGGTGTTATTGAATTGACTGTGGAAGAAAGCCATCACCAGCAAGGGTGACTGTTCTTCCTACTCAAAGCTCAGGGAACCTTTTCATCCTAACCATTGGCCACACCAATGGAAAATGCTA
>BJBW01001075.1:112376-123082 GCA_004320125.1 Scolopax mira | reverse complement strand
ACGCCTTCCTTGATTTTCTGCTGGATCCCATCCCCAACTTCCTTCTCGTTCTGGTACACGTAGGCACAGTCAAAGTGGCGGTACCCAGCATCGATGGCAGCCACCACTGCCGCTTCCACCTTACCTGGAGGGGACTGCGGGGGGGAAAGGGTAAGATATACCTTGATTTGGGGGTTTCACTACAGCCCTTTGGGTAGATAAACACCCAGAGGGGCTTTCAGAGGAGTGTTTTCACGAGGCTTTCTTAGGTCCGTCTGCCCTTGAGCACCGGCTCCTGAGCTGATTGTCACCTCTTGTCACCCCGCTCCACTCCCAGGCAGGGCTCAGCCCAACACCTTTGCCCAGACGAGGCCCCAACAGCGGGGCCGTTCTCCAGAACCGGGCCGAAGCCTCCTCGCCTCCCCACCGCTCGCAGGAGAAGCCCTCGGCAGCTGCCAGCCGGGTCTAGGGCTGGCTCTGCCCCACGGAGGGGCCTCGGCGAGCCGCACAACCACCCCAGCGGTGTGGGAGCTCGGGCTGCGGGCAGGGAGGGACCCCTGGCTGCCGGCTGCGTCCCCCGGGCCGCGCTGCGTGAGGGCTCGCCACGGTTACCTTCCATGTGCCCAGCCCCAGGAGGGGCACCTTGGCGGCGGCTCCCAGCCGCGCGTAGGTAGCCATGGCCCCGCTCCGGAACGCCTCCACAGCGGCCCGCCCCGGGGCTGGCGCTTCGGCCCTGCCCGGAAGCGGATACCCCCCGACTCACCCCGCCAATGGGTAGCGCTCGGCCTTCCCCGCCTTAATAGCCAATCAACACTCAATCCCCGCCCCCGTGGCAGCGCTGCCCAATCAGCAGCAGAGCGGGGCAACCAATGGGGGTCCCGGCCGGTTGCTATGGTAAGGTACAGGGGTGGGGGGAACCACCTGCCTGTGGGGGCTGCCCCGAACGCGGCTTCGTGCTGTGCCTCGGGCCGGTTTGACACTTGGAGAGCCACAGTCAGGCGGGGCCGAGGCGGAGGGCAGCCGCCGTGGTGGACGGAGGAGCCGCCTGCAGGGGGCTTACGGCAGAGGACTAGGCCGTAATGGCCGGGCTGGAGCCCAATGGGCCTCACAGAGGCTCCCCCAGGGCAGGCCGGTCCCAGCTCAGGCAGGCTTTCTGCTGAGGGTCAGCTCCTGTGGTGATGGCCACCAGTGGCACTTTGGCTCACGATTTGTCATCGGTAAAGCCAGGAGGGTGACTTGAAATGAGTCAATAAAGAGGAGTCCCCGAGGCAGGGCATGAGGCAGGGGTCTGTCAGCGCACGGAGCTGCTCCATGGCTGTGTGGCTGTGGGCCGTGAGCTGTGGAAGGGCTGAGCCCTTTGGAGTGGTGTGTCCCCACAGCAGTGAGGGTGGCCTGGGCTGGTTGTAGGAGCCTTGTCACCCTGCATGCTGATGGTGTGAGATGGCTAGAGAAACCTTGGTGTGGCTGGCTTGTCAGAGTGGGGAGCGCCCAGTTCCCCTCTCCAGGTGGGACAAATGCACAAGGGGCATCTTGGCTGTGGTATTCAGCTGCACGTAGGTCACCATGGCCCTGCACACTGTCTGGGTAGCCCCCCTGCAGTCTCCTCTTGCTGGGCTTGTTTAATAGTGACTGGTGGCTGGCCAGGGCAGGGGAAGATGTTGGAGCGGTGCCGGTGCTTTGGATCCTCCCATATCCAACCAACAAGGCTGTGGCATTTTCTCCGTAGACTCAGCTCACACAGGTTAATGTGAAAGCTGAAATCAATTATAAATTGCAGAGGTGATCAATCCCCTGGGGTATGCAGCTGTGCACCCTGTCAACCTTTCCTCCCAGTAAAGTTCCTTTTCAAGTGATAAGGAGGGAGGGTGGCTGTGCCCCGATCTGGCTTGTGTTTGTGTAGGGTTCAGCTCCTGTGGTGCCCTGTCCCCGGTGCCGTGGGTTGTTCATGCATATCTATCTCACCTGTGATAGGCACTGGGGTGTTGCAACTCGCTGTTGCAATTCACCCTATTGGTTACCAGATGGAGTTTCTGGCCTGTTTTGTTCAGTGGCTCTTTGGCTCACAGTTTGTCATTGGTAAAGCTGGGGGGGGGTGTCTTGAAATGAGTCAATAAAGAGGAGTCCTAAGGTAGAGCATGAGATGGAGGTGTTTTGGAGCTTTTCCATCGCTGCTGGCTGCGTGGCTGCGGGCTGCGAGCCATGGACTGCGGAAAGGTTAAGCCCTTTGGCCAGAGCAGCGTGTCCTCGTGCCTGGCCTGGTCTCCCCTTGACAGAGCCTTGCCACCCTTCGTGCTGATGAAGTGAGACAGCTAGAGAAACCTCAGTGTGAGTTTACAGAGGAAGAAGTAGTTCCTTTTCACACCCCCTTACCCCTGCCCCCCCCAGAGGTGATGGTATCTATGCTTCAGAGGCTGGGAAGTGAGGCACAGGGAAGTTCACACAGGGTATGTGTGACAAAGCTAAAAAGTAAAATTAAGTCCCTTATTTTTTCATGATCTTAACAGGACCATCCCTCCGGTAAAACTCGCCTTTACACTTTTATTTCTTCTTGTTTTATTAGTGCAGGCAACAGATGTGTCTCTATTGCTTATGCATTAGTGGCCAAAGCATTCATAAAGGAGAGTTTCATAATGCAGAGAGGCAAATGTAAGTGTAGGAGAGAAAAGGTGTCCTCTAGCTAAATGGTCATCCTGGATCTCGTATATAATTAGCATCACAAATTAATACAACCTTTTGCACAAAGACAGAGCGGGATCTAGAGAGTGGATGGGAGGATGTATTTTAATATTTGCACACATGGGGGCAGAGTTAAACTTGTGTGTGACTGCTGCTTTTGAATTTCTTCAATAATGTCTCATCAGATTGAATTGCGTGTTGCATTCCTTAGATTTTGTAACAATGAGAAGGTGGAAATCTTTCTCCTTTGTCTCTTTTCCTAAAAAGGATAAGAAAAAAGAAAAAAAAAGAAGGTGGCTACATTTGCAATAAATAAATAGGCATGAAAATTTTCTGGTAGGTACTCAAAAGATACAATCTAAGTTTTGAAGAGGAAATTAACAATTATCACTAATATGCCAACTTTCTGAATTGTCTGAATATTAAATAAAGGCACAGAAAAGAATTTCCTTTTCTCTGTTGTCCTCTGCACTAAGTGTATGAAACTGCTTTTCCTGCCTCAACTCACCACTCTCTCTCAAAGATATTCCAAAACGTAGCTTTAAAGCATTTTTATGCATGGGAAGAGAAATCAAATCTGTTTTATCCCTTCTGTTAACCGAGCACTTACTTCCAGCATGTTGTATATCCCAGGGGAAACAGAAAGACTGTCTCAAATTTAGAACGTTTGGATTTACTCTGACTGGTAGCACTTTAATGTGCTCAGCACCTCCAGCTTGTTTTTGACTGTAGCAGTCAGTGGGGACCGTGGGCTGTCTGCAGCTGGTAGGGAGCAGTATGTGCTGTACAGAGTTGGGTTGTTAACTACACATTTGTGGCCAGAGGCTACTTCCATTGGGAGATTTGCCATTGATTCAACAGCTTGGGAGCAAGCCCTTTGTTAAAATGTCTGCCAAGCATCAGCTCTCTCTTCATTCAGCCAGTCTAATACCAAATTCTGTCTAACCTCTTTTGTATATTGGCCCTGACGGCCTTGGAATGGCCGCATGTCACCATTTCAACATGTCTTCTAGTGCTTCATCCCCAAAAATCCCCTCTGTTCCCTTCCTCCAGCTCATGATCCAGCCGTGGCGGTGGCTGGGGCGCAACGGGTGAGCCAAAATTCCTCAGGATCTGCATCCCAGCCTTGGCCTAAGTGTGCTGGCATCTGGGGGAAGGAACAAAAAACAGCAGAAGTGTAAGAACTGACCTTTTCCAAGCACTTTTCCCACTCTGTAGCTTAAACTGGTAGGCTCAAGCTGATGGAACAGGCACTGGGATATCATGCCAGGCTAAGAAAGCAGAGCTGCTAAAAAGAGTTTATGACCTTTTTTATACTTTCACTCAGTCACTGTGTGTCACCTTCTGGAAAGAGATGGACTTCCCTGAGGGAGTAGTCACATTCTGACATTTCCAAGCATTGGCCACATTCCACACACCTGCCTGAAGCAATATATTTCGATTTCTGAGGACATCTCAGTCAGTCTGGCTCTGAAACTGTAGTAACCATTACTGTTACAAAAGGAGGAAATAGTGGAAAGTCTGTGGAACCTCAGCTTGAGGTTGAAGAGGAACTCTTCCATGTGAAGAGGAACCTTTTAACTCAGCAGAACTCCAGGAAGCTACAGTTTTGAGAGCAACATCAAATGGAGTGGTTTGGTGATAGAGAGAAGTGTAACTTGCCAATGAGTGGGTACCTGAGGGCAAATAAGACAGGAAAAGATAGTTAATAAAACTGTCAGGCAGTGGGGAGCAGACCCCTGGAGGCAGTGGAGGAGGTGTTGACAGCAGACAAGGGCAAAACAAGGCATGTTCACAGTATTCCCAAAATATAGTAGGGTAACACTTTTTTCTGAGCCTTGTCTACATGGAAATCTTGCTCTGTTTCATAATGTTGATGCAAATACCTTTTTTTGGACACATATCAGTTGAAGTAAGTTGTATATTGCTTTAGCTTAGATCCTTTCCCCACCACTTCAGTTAAAACAGCACAAAGTTCTCTTCATCAAAATAACATCTATCCTCCCACAGACTTAGCACTAATTTAACAGCATCAGTTTTTGAACTGGTTTAATTAAACTGCGACTTCCTTGCACAGGCCAGGACTGGTTTCTGTGGAAGCAGAAACATGTCAGTGTCTTTTGTGTCTTTTCTCAAACTTGGAAAAAGAATCCTTCTGAGCATACGCTGGAGAGGGGGATTCATGTGGGATTGGCAAATATTTTGCTTGATTTTCTCCAAGTTAAGCCCTGTGAAGAGAGAGCAAAAGAGCAGGCACCGATAAAGACCATACCTTCTCAGTTGTTTCTGTGGAAGAATGGGCTTTTTAATGAGGGGACAAGCAACTTAGGTTAAATAGGAAGGACACCATGGCCAGCCTCCAAAACCAGCTCATCTACACATGGAAAATTTGTGCATCCCAGACCTACATTCTTGTCCAGTTCCATTGTTAGACATGGAACTGGATTTTCTTCTCTCATGTGTAGGGTTTCCAAATCTCTGTTTTCTCATCACTTTTGAGAACAGTTTGCTATTTTTCTTGCCAAGTGGAGGCTCTCGTCCCTGTGGAAAAATATTTTTATCCTCCATTTCAAGTTGCAGCAGTCAGCCGTGCCTAGTTTTGACAAGAAAAGTGGTGCTTCAAATGCCTTCAGAGTGGAGGAAGGGATATGTTTTCCATTTGTGAAACAGAAGTGTTGAAAATATTTTCCTTATGTTTGAAAAACAAACCAAAATGAAGCACACAGTAAAACCAACGAGTTCATCTTGATTAGGAACAACATGAAGAATAGCACTGTGGAATCTGTGCAATTAGAGCTCAATAGAAATTGCTTTATGACCTGAACTCGTACACAACAGAGGAGCAGGATTGTTTTAGCTGACTGAGTTACTCAGGTTTTGTGAATATGGAGGCAGAACCTCATGTGGTCTTTCTTCTGTCACATGGCAGGACCCGTGGGCAATATGAACATTTAGGGGTGATGTGGAAGGTCCAGTGTTTCCCACAAAGGTTTGGCTTATTGTCCTTAACTAATCCATGGATCTGCAGTTATTTCATTGTGGGCTCCAGGTTTGCTGTAGGGTAGGTCAAATGGGTTTCCACACTCTCAGCATCTGCCATTTCCAGAAGTAATTCAGGGCATGCAGGGAGAAGACCAAATTGTTCTGTCAGGATGCTTCCAGCTCGGAGGACTCTCACTTGTCCTGTAACCAGAACATGTCTGTAACCCGTTACTTCTGCAAATGCCTTCTTAAAAAGGGCACTTAAGAACCACACTACCCAGGTTTTCTTCTCACGGATCCACTGAACATGCTAAATGTTGTATAGTGCCTCTTGTCTCTGGGAAGAAAAATGTCTTTTTTTTTTTTTAATATAAAAAGAAGATGCTGAATTACAGGCAAAATGTTTTTCCAGGCTCTTCTGTGGACAGCTAGATCTGATGGAAATAGAGAGGAATAGACTAATTCTGAATAATAATAAAAAAAAAACAAAGCCAAAGAACCAGCAGTGGAAGTGAGGCATGAAATTATTTAAATGGATGGATTTCCATGTGAGTAAAACAGATGCGAGATGAAAATTAGACTTGAAAAATTCTGGGAAGTTGAATATCCTAACTCCCCATCCATGCATGATTCATTATTCCTGTTTGCCTTTCCACTCATGCTCCTTTTTTGTTAAAGAAATAGGAGGGGAGGGGAGAGCATGAATTAACTTGCTAAGCACAGCTATTTATTTAGCACCCCAACTCCTAAAGTTTCCTGGGAAAAGAGACCTGTAAAAAGGAGACCTGATTTTATTACTTTTTAATGTCAGGGGCAACCTCACTGAAGTTACAGTAAACTACAAGAATAGTGTGACTCAGTCCCTCTTTATATTATCTAATCATGACACATAGGACAGATTTTTTGTATAGGAAATTAATTTTTGTGCTCCATTCAAAACCAAATTAAACATCTGTCAGGCTTGTTTTGTAAACTGTTATGGTGCAAGAGAGTCACATACCATGGAAAGAAACTTAGGAAGCACGAGACAAATCTTTGTGGTTTTGTAGAGTGTTTGTGAGAAAACAAACATCATAAAGACAGACAGGGATAGTTTTGCACACAAGCAGCAAGTTCTTATTTAACCCGGTGTTCATCGGACCATGGAAGTAAAAAACTTTTAAGCAGCTTTTTTAAGGTGAACTATTATTTTTTGCTAGAAAGACATTAGTATGAGCAAACTTGATTATGTCTTGTGTGTTTGTTGTGTATGTTTGTTGTTCTCCCCCTTCTCTATATTGCAGTTCCCATTTTGGTTATATTTTGTTATATTTGCCCAGATTCCTACGTGCTGTTACCATGCTCTAATATCAGCACTATCCAGTCTGTTTTTTTGACTAACTTATCATGCCTTGACTAGACACCACCCTGCTGCTTTCTTTTCTTGGAGGCACTTTTAAATTATCTCTTCCCAGACAGTTTCTTACTGACGTCTGATGTCTGCAGCACTTTGTTTATCACGGGGGAAAAAAATGGCAGATTCATCACAGGATTTTCTTTGCTTTTGATACTGCTACAATAAGTTAATTTCTACAGTATTGTGACTAGAAACCAGTGAAAAGCCCCAAACCAAAACCTGCAATGTAAACCACTCTAAACCCACAGCATTTAGAAGTGAAGCTTGTAGATCTTCAAATTGTATTTTTGGTTCTAGAAATGGGAAAATTTTTAGTTATGAGAAAGGATTTTGTTTTCCCAACTGCTGGCACCCTGTACAACTTCTTCTAGAGCTGTTTTGGGGGGCTTGAACTTGTATCCATGAGGGCTCCTTCAGAACATTGTGTTCCACACACTTTCCTGTAGCATCTAGACACCTTTGGGGTAAGGTTTTTATTTGAAGATATCCATGTGATGGCTTTGAGGAGATAGAGAATGCAACATTTTTCCCATGTGCACGTTTTCAGCGTGGGCTATGCAGAAATGAAATAATTTTATCAGTTAATATTTCAGATGAACAGACAGAATTCATATTTTACTTCAGAATAACCTTACCAGTAACTAGCCATAGGGATTACATAAGAAATTTGGTTCCCACTTTGGGTTTGGGATACAATGCCTCACACAGCTTCTTCCATACATCTGTTTTCTGTATAATTAAGGCTTTCGTGTATTTTCTTCCTCTTTCTCAATCATTTATTCAATACTTAATGATTCAGAAAAACAACTGCATTTACTTAAAAGCTAAAGCTGATTCTGGTAACAAATGCAGGGTCAGTTTAAGTGCTTACACACTCACTCCTCTTTTTGTTTGAACAGATTTCCTGCCCAAGCAATGGAGTTAAAAAAGTAGAGTACTCTCTTTGCCTCCCAGATGGACTTATCGTTCTGCTTTTGACATAAAGAGAATCCACTCAGGTGCATGCAGTTATATATTGCCTTCATATCCATATAGGATGAAAGCTCCACTGTGTTTACATATGAAAGCAGGGTTGTATTAGGCACTAGTGGCTGAGGAGCTTAAATTGTAACTGGGTGACTAACTGGTGTGCAACGTATGCCTCACTGCTCTGTCAGGTGCACCCCCGAGTTTTAGGTAATAATAGGCTTGTTTTAAGAGGTGGTGGTGTGATATATTGGCAAATAGGGGTGGGTGTGTGTGAAGAAGGATTCCCCACGCACAGGCGTGCTCGAGCCAAGAAAATGTTGAGAACCACTAATGGAAGATGTGGTGAGTGCTCTAAACAAAAAGACAGAAGGAGGAGTCGTGCATTGTAGGCTGCTACGTGCTCTCTGAGCTCCGATGGAGAAGGATTTAGTTTCTCTGTATTATAGACCAAAATCTGGTGTACAGAGATGTATGAAGAACTTCAGGCCAACAGGACTCTGCAGCACTATAGGTGAGCTGTGGTTGTGGTCTCAGAGACAACGAAAACAGCTTCCAGTCCCTGAATACACATAAATTTGCTTGGGGTTCAGCTAAACAAGTGGCTTTAGAGGCTGGGTTTGGGTGAAGACATGATATGGATGTCTTGGGGACTTGCAGTTTTCCTGGGAGGGAAAAATGAAGCTGATTGAAAAATCTGTGAATAAAGCGGTCTTTTTAAAGCAGAAAAACTTGAGCAAGCAGAAGTGTAAAAAGAATAGGCAAGAAAACTGAAGGCAAGGATGGGTAAGATGGCTGTGGTGGTATAAGGAAAGGTATCCCTTCCTGCTAACAGGAAGGTTAATACACACAGAGTGGGCTTCCCTGTCCACTTTGCAGGTGATTTCTTGCAAGAAATAAAGCTTGTGTTTAGTTTTCAAGAGAGAACCAGTGTGTTGGGGGGTGTTGGGCAAAGAGGTGGATGTAGCTAGAGTGATTTTGCCATCTAACAGTTCTGAGTCCTCTTGGTGAAACGTTTCTCTGTCTGCGTAGTGTGTTGTACTCCCAGACCTTTCTCAATACAGAGGACAATTACAGAGGGGTGTGAGACAACAACAGCATGGATAGCAGGCAACCAAAGGACAGGATCTAGGACTTTTGAGAAGAAAAACTGCCAAGTGAATAGGCTGGCATCCAAGAAAAGGCTGAGGATTCCTTGGGCACCCATGGGGATGGGAGGGATAATGGGCATGCTGCTGGCACCAGCTGGAGATGGAAAAGAGTAGGGAGAGTCTAGGAGGGGAGGCACAAATTCATGCAGCAGAAAAACACCCAGGAGGAAGTTTTAGAGAGAATGTTTCAGAGTTATTAAAGGGTGTGAGGATTTGATTACAGAAGTTTCTTTTGAAGATTAAATGATGAATGAAGACAGATCATATATCAAATAGTTCTAAACAAAGAGCTCAGGGTCTTTTGGAATTTGCAGTGGGTAAGTCTGCAGTGCTCTGTGGCAAAGACTTGATCTAGCTTTGAACAAAGTAACTATTCTATGAAAAAGTACCAGGGGCATACTCAGTGAACGCTCCTGTTGGCTGCAGTTTTCATCAATCATTAATTGGCCTAATTTCTTTCCAGTTCTTCCTTTAGCGCGGTGCGCTTGTGCCGGTGCCCCTGCGGAAATGTGTGTGTTGAGAAAAGGAGTTTCCTGAACTGCTTCTGCCATAAACATTCCAGCCAAACGCTACTGCCTGGAGAGCAGAGACCCTGAAAAACACAGCCCAGCTGGTCTGAGAGATAATAACTGCCTAATGAGCGTGGCTGGCAGACACGAGTCATGCACAGGGCTATGGCTTTGACTCTTCCGTCCTTGGGTAGTTTGAAATGTGAATCAAAGTCATTAGGCGGGTTTTGCCACGCCGATGGTCTTCTTCAAGGACTAATGTAGATAAGAAATCTGTATTTAATGGCCATGGGTTGTAGTTATGACTGCATATTGGCGTACAATGTTTCTGTCAATTAAATTCTTAACGATTGAATACAGACAATACATAGAGCTGATACTCAAGAATAGGTATTTTTCTTTCTGTCTCTAGGACCTTCAGTCCTTTTCCTCGCAAAGTCAATCAACCAGTTTGCCCGCGATGCTCCCGTATTCAGAGCTGTACCACTGGTATGTTCCTACAGGAGGAGACAGGTTTGATCTGGCTGGAGACAGGGATCCAGGTGTGGGATCAGGCAACGTCATGTGGGAGCTTTCACCAGTTTGATTCACCAGTGGGTGGAGAATCAAACTCTTCTGGTACGGTGAACTTAAGGGTACTATTTTGATTACGTGGGCTGGACTGGCTTTACACTGTAGCTGTTGGCTTAGACAAAGTTGACAGAGACCAGAAATAATTGTTAACATTAATATCAGTGGGTGAGATGAAAAGCATTATATATGTAAGTGCAATTCACATCCAGTGGAAATACTTTGCAATAGCAGCAGATTTCATTGTGATTCTGTACTGGGGTCAGGCATAGTTCTTTTATTTATTTATTTTTTTTTTTCATTACGGAATCACAGAATCAATCAAGTGGGGTTGGAAGAGACCTCTGGAGATCAAGTCCAACCCCCCTGCCAAAGCAGGGCCACCCAGAGCAGGTTGCACAGGAACGTGTCCAGGTGGGTTTGGAATGTCTCCAGAGAAGGAGACTCCACCACCCCCCTGGGCAGCCTCTTCCAGGG
>BJBW01001075.1:86463-112345 GCA_004320125.1 Scolopax mira | reverse complement strand
TTGTCCTGTCCCTGGGCACCACTGAAAAAAGACCGGCCCGTTATTTTAACACCTCTGCCCCAGATTTTCTTAAATTTCCTCGTGTTGCTTTTTCCTATCAAAATCTGAATCTCCCATCTTTCATTTTCATGCGGTGTCATTTCAACCTGTTAAAAATGCAAGATTTTTAACCCCTTGTAGGGAGGGTGGCAGAGCCCATTTGGTCCAAGTTCAGTTGGTGGCCCTTTCGACTTGACGTTGTGGCTGTTGAAGGGTAAGCATTTTGAGGAGAAAATGTGACTGTGAGTGCGTATAAAAGCCAAACTATGGTGACAGAAGTGGCAAAGGACACCACCTTCCTCTTCCTCCACTTGGTTTTGATTACTTTGAATGGGAACGACCGCCCGCGGGCATGAGGGTGGCTAGCGTGATCCTGAAGTTCCTAGACTCACTTCTATATATATATATTTCTATATATATTTCTTTCCCTGATGATTTCATGATGAGTAATAAGATTTTGGACACTTGCTTCTCACACAAACTAAAAAAAGAGTCCTTAAAGCCAGAAATAAAAAACAAAAGTAAGCCCTGCCTGGGAAAACCCCCCGCCGAGTCTGCCTGGCCCTGTGCCGTTTCCTTCCCTCCTGGCGATGAGGGAGAGGGTGCTGGATGGCAGCCCGGGCCACCGGGGCCACCTTTCTTCTTCCTCCTCCTCCTCTTCTTCCCTGGGGGCGCCGAAGGGGTCCTTCCCCCCGCCCCCCCCCCCCCCCCCCCCCCCCCCCTCCCGCGATACCCGGCCCGGGCGGTGGGTGAGGATGCTCCGGGGGTCGACGGGGACCCGAGGCAACCTCCCTGGCTCTGAAGGAGCAGTACCCGAGGGTGCTTTTGGGATAAGCCAGAGGTTTGGCTGCCTCGGGTGGCGTGACCCCGTCTTTCCGGTGAGCATTGCCGCGGCGGGAGGGGGGACACCGGCATCTACGCTGTTATCCCTCGCGGGAAAACGACCTGCGCTTTGAGGATGGGATTTTCGCGGCGGAGATGGAGACACGCACGCACGCACGCACGCACACACGCACGCACACAGTTGGTCGGACACGGCACCGGGAGCCCCGCAGGCTCCACCGGGCACCGAGCCCCGAGGTCGGGGTTGGAGAGGGATGGGGGGGAGGGGGGCGCTTCGGAGGGGGGCCCGGGCTGGCTTCCCAGCGCGCCCCTAGGCTCCGCGGCGCTCAATCAGGCTCCACCCCCAGGCTCCGTCTCATTGGCTGAAGGCGATGCTCATCCTCTACGCCAGCCAATCGGCCACCCCCAGCTTCGCGGGCGCGGGGACGCCGTGGCCTCATTAAGCCGGGGGGGGCCGCCCCTCTCCCGGTGCGGCGGCGGCGGCGGCGACAGGGCGAGCGGGAGCTGCTCGCTCCGGCCTTGGGGCCGGGTTGCGACGCGCTGAGCGGCCGCTGTAAGGCAGCGCGGATTTGGATAGTGTTAATTCGCTGAAGCTGAGGGACCAGGGGAGGGGGGCGGCGGCGGCGAATGGTTGTGGATGCGGTGGCGGAGATGGAGGGGGCCCTCCCTCGGAGGGGTTGTGCGGGCCCGACGGAGAGGGGTTGTTGGTGCCCAGAGGAGGTTCCCTGAGGAGGAGCGTGTGTGTATGGGCAGGGGGGCTTCTCTTGGCGAGTAATGGGACCTGTAGCCGGCCGTGTGTGTGTCCCTTGAGGGTGGTGGGCCCGGGGCAGGTAGGGGGCTTCCGGGGGGGGGGGGGGGCGGCCCCCNNGGGGGGGGGGGGGGGGGGGGCAGCTCCTCTGTGTGGGTGTTTGCGTGTGGTAGCTGCTGCCCCGCTCCTGAACAGCCTCCTGTGTTTGTGTGTGTGTGTATGGGAGTTATGGCCCCGCCTCTGGGTAAGCCTCTGCCTTCTTAGGAAAGGCTAAGAGACACGGGTGCACTGCTTTATAAAAGAAAGGGCGAGCTTTGTGCTGGTTGGGGTGAGGAGGCCTGGAAATGACCACCTCTGGCAGCTAGACCTTAAAACCGTGCTTGGCTAAAGGATCTGCCGATGTAAGATGTCCCAAAGGTTTTGGTAGACTTCTCTGCGCTGGAGCTACGGTAATTGGAGTCTAAACAAATCTGGAAGAGCAAATAATATCCTGGGGCATCTGGGAGACAAGAAACCTTTCCCTTGTTGGAAATGCAGGAGCCGTGCATTTACATCTTTTTGGGAGAAGGAAATTGGTAGCTTTCCCAGCCCATTCAAGGGGTGTGCTTTATTTTCTTACAGCTCTGAGAGCAAAGGATAGCTGGCATAGCCATTTGCACTTGTGGTTTCTTTCTGTGTGAGCACTTGGTGTTTATTCTCTTCCTGCAGGTAACTGGCCAAGAGTGTGTGGTGGCCTCTGCGTAAAGCAGTTCTTGAGTCTGTGCTGGGATTTGTGGAGCTTGTTCCTTTGCTGTTAGAAAGGTGAGTAGGATTATTTCCATGTGTTACTCTAAGGCTTTCTAACTTAAAGACTTCCATAAGTGGACTGATCCCTAAACAACCCTGTGTCTCCTAGTTCTTTCTAAATCTGAGAGTGTTGATTCTGTCTAACCTTTTATAGAACTGAACTGGACTTTATGGTTCCCAGATGATCTTGCATTTTTGTATGTCTTTCTTTTTTTTTTTAATGTTCATTGAGATTTTTTTATTGGTTTTGACCAAAAGTACTCAAGTAAGAACATGTGTGAACAGGTACATCTCCTCTATTGTTTGGTCTTGGTTTTGTTTTGGGTTTCAATTTTGTAAGCTTTTGTAAACTGTATTATCCACAGGATCAGACTGTAGATACTTCATTGTTCAGGTTAACTAATTATGAAGAGAGAGGGCTTTTTAAGGGGCTTTTTTTGGTGTGTATAAGCTCGTGCTGTGAACACACTGCAATTTTTAATCATATTTGTGAGGTGTTGAAGAGATCACTTTGGCTTTGGATGCAAATGCTATCTGATACTCCTTTTTGTTGAAAACCTCATATCTTATAGTATTATGTGTGATGTGACATGACATCTGGATCCTAACAATAGTTGATTTCTTTACTTAATGTGCAACTGATTATTTTGAGTGGAAAAAGTGGAACATCGAAGGGATTTTGAGTTCCTCCTTGTCATATACAAAATTCAGACTTCCATTGTGGGAAATCATAGAAGATTTTCCCTTGTGTTTACCAGCTGTCAGACAATGCATGTTGATACTCTGTAGAAGTCTGTCAGTCCTCAAAGGATTTTGAATCCTGAGCTGTACCAGGAGGAGTCAGAAGTTAAAGCTGGGGAGATATTGGGTGTGCAGAAATCAGGGCTCGGTCTCCCCTGCCTGTGGTTTTGGGAGCACTTTTGGGTTCATTAAAGTATACAGCAGTCCTCCCAGTGCAGAGAACTGTGTCTTTATATTTTTTTTCCCCTGTTCTGTCTGTTGCCATCTAGTTTCTGACATCCCAGGTCACGGTGATCATGTCAGGCTTTCAGAGTTGCAGTGCTGTGTTAGATGGACTTCTCAAGCACCACGTAATCTGCTAGAAGATCCTTGGCCACATTACAAAAGCTTGTGTGAATGGTCAAAATCCATTTAGCATTGAAGACAATGCAGAGGTGGTTTTGCTTAGTCAACAGGAGCAGAGAAAGGTGCTGCTTGATGTTATGAATGTGTAGCTGCCCATCAGTGAGGACAGAAAATGTGCCACGTGTGCCTGCTGCAAAAGTGAAAACATTAATCTTGATGAGTGAGAACCTGGCATTGTAACTCATAGGCACAAGAGGGGAAAAATAGACTCAAAAGTCAGGAAGAGGGTAGAATAATCTGTGAGATCACTTCTGGATACAGTGAAATGGGGACTCACTATCTGTGCATTGCGTCGTAGGGCAGGTGTGTTGTGGCACTTGAGTGTGGAGGAGGTGGCCTGGGGAAAATCAAGCAGAGACTGGCATAATTAGCAGGACAGGGATGTGAGGAAACGAGTTACATAAAGCATGATTATGGTGATGCCTCTTTTGAGGAAAGCTAATAAGGTTCTGTGTGTTGCCAGTTCTGTGGTCCTTCTCTCCAGTTGCTCTGGCTGAGGGTCACAGTTGCTGTTTGTGCCTGATTCCCTCAGAGCCAGCGTGTGTCTGGGCAGCTCTTACAATCTTGGGCTCCATATCTTACTTTGAAGCTCACTAGTGAGAATAAGATATGTTTTTCTGGTTGTGAACCTTTAATATTGAGTGAGGCTCTATGTAAGCACCGGAGGGAAATCTGTAGGCAGGAACAGCTTGTATAAATCTGGTACTAATCAATTGGTTAAGTGGGCTAATTGCACCAAGCTGGGTGAAGGATGGTGCTTTTCCTCCCACATAAGGGTGGGAGGGAAGTGAAAGGCAGGAAACCTCAAAGGTAAAAACATACTTGGCAGACACTTGGTTGCTTTCTGATAGTTGTCTACTTTTTGCTGCCATATTATTACTTGTAATGCATTATTTATGGGATGTTTCATGTATCTTTCTTATGTCTCTGTCCAGATGCATCATCATTAAATGCCAGACCAGCTGTCATCTGTGCTAAGCTGCAACCAAAATGGCTAAGTACAGGCTTGTTCTCTTAAGACATGGGGAAGGAGCCTGGAACAAGGAGAATCGCTTCTGCAGCTGGGTGGACCAGAAGCTGAGCAGTGATGGGATAAAGGAAGCTCAGAACTGTGGCAGACACCTTAAAGCACTGGGCTTTGAGTTTGACCTGGTCTTCACCTCTGTCCTCAGCCGCTCCATCCAGACTGCATGGCTTATCCTGGAAGAGATGGGCCAAGAGTGGGTCCCCATTCAGAGCTCCTGGCGACTGAATGAACGTCACTACGGTGCACTGATTGGTCTCAACAGAGCAGAGATGGCTCTGAATCATGGGGAGGAGCAAGTGAAAATATGGAGGAGAAGCTATGACGTTACCCCACCTCCCATAACTGAATCTCATCCTTACTATGAAGAGATATACAACGATCGCCGGTATAAATGCAGTGATGTCTCTCAGGATAATCTCCCAAAAGCTGAAAGTCTAAAAGATGTGCTTGATAGACTTCTTCCCTATTGGAATGAAAAGATAGTGCCAGAACTGAAAAGTGGCAAAATGATCCTTATCTCTGCTCATGGGAACAGCAGCAGGGCATTGCTGAAGCACGTGGAAGGTAAGGGTCTTCCTTACAGACTTCATACATCTCCTTACTCAACTGCTTAAAGCTTTACATCGTGTTCTGTAGTATGTATTACTTATCTGTGCAATGTAATAATGTCTGTGGTCTTTGGGATAAAGTAAAAACTTGGCTTTTTGGAACAGGATTAAAACTGGGGCATGTGAGGGGGGGAGAATTAGATTAATGTAGTTAAGAGTTAGATGCTTTCCCCTTGTTTCTTACTGCTCACTTTAAACTACTGTATTCAAACTAATTTTGTGGCTGGTCTAGATAGCACCTGAAGAGTTTGTCTAACTATTTTTGGATTTAATCAGCTGCTTTGTCAAAAGGGTTGAAGTCACAGTCTGTTCAATAAACAAGCATTACTGTAACACAGCAGAATAAAGTGCTTGCCTTGGGTTGCCGATGTTCTTGACGGTTTCTGTGGGTCACTTTTGAGGCTTTATTCTTGATAGTTTTTAATTCAAAAAGCTGCTGTGACAAGGAGTTCTCCAGAGAGTAGGTACTTGCTAAAGCTTATGCAAATATTGTATTTCCCAATATAGCAAATGCCTACTAATGAACAGCAAAGCTGATAACTTAAGAGTGAAGTTGCTTATTTATTTGGGACCTGAAAAGGATATGATTCATTGTTTGATTCTTTCCCCTGCTTCTTCTTCAGTGATATGGTTTCTAGTTCAGATCTTTCTTAACTGGAAGATGTATTAATTTTTTTGCCTGTGGGTAGAGTAGAATTTAGTGTTTATGTGTATGAATGAGAGAGGTGTAGTTGCAATTATACACAGTCTGGATTGTGTAATTTTTTTTTGTTATAAAACCCTCTGCTGTGTGCCTCTACAGCTCTGACTGCTGAGCACTTTTTGCATTCAGGCATGCTGGAACAGTCAGGACAGATGATGCTTTAGCAGGAGTCAGAAGCCCAGGGAATAAACTGTACTAATGACTTCTGGGACTATAGAGGCTATGGATTCTGGGGTACATGTGACTGCTTGGGTGAAGGAGGAAGGATGGTTCAGGTGGTTCCACTGATGGGTTGTCAGGGTGGTTGTCCACACCATGTGAAATGATAAAGAATTACAAAGGAAGCAGAGACAATGATCTACAGCCATGGTGTCTTCTCTGTCCCCTCCCTGGCTAGTCCCCAAAAACTGAATGAGTTTGAAAATGTGCTGGCCAAGGCCTTAGGGGATGAAATGCTGCAAGCTGACCACAGCTTCAGCAGAAACCTTGGGCCATTTTCAGCATAGGCATACACCAAGGCTAGAGCAGACAGCATCACTGGCTGGTAAAGGTTTCTTTAAAGTTATTATGGCTGGGTTCCTTGCTGCATTGAGATCAGAGAGAATGCTGTAAGGTAGAGCAGCTGTGAAGCTTTCCTTTGGGACAATCTGTTAGGTCCAATTCTTCCAGGGCTGCCCACACTGAACCAAAGTACAATAGAGCTTTTTCTCTTCTCTGTCCTACGTTGTATCTTGTCCCTCCCAGCATGTGCTTACATCACAGGGAAATGTGAGGAATCCTTGGCAGAGGATTTAGTTTGCTTGCCTGAGGACTGTCCATCAGCTACCCCAGCTCCCATACAGGAGCAATTGCCAGATACACGTTGGTCCTTCTGCCCTTTACGCAGTGGAAATTTGGATTGCTGCAGAGCTGGCCTGAAGGGTGGCACGAACAGAGTTTTAAGACCCCTGTTACTGCTACTTGCTTCCCCCCTGAGTTCCAACTATAGCTGGATCTGCTATTTACTTGCACACAAAAATTGTCAGAGAAGAGAATGTTAGCTTAACAAGGCTTTAATTGTGGCTATTAATTTTGTACTTGTTTTCTTAGTGCTCAGAGTGGACCTCCTTAAGGTATATGCAGTGTGTGTAGGATTTGTCATGTGAGGACTTAAAAAGTGGAACCCCAATAGTCTTTCTGATAACAATATTTAATACAAACTGGACTATACTCTTATATGCACTTGGAGATCTGAACCAGCAACTTCTCAGAGCTTGCTCTTTTGTCCTGGTGGGCTGAGTGACACTTCTCCCAGAGGGTGCTGCTGAAGATATCAGTGCTGGGAGCTGTATTCCTTCTTCTAGATAATCCCTATGATTTTGATAAATGCCACCAAGGACAAGTGTGGTTGTTCTGTGCAAGCCTGTCCAAGAATGTTGGTATCAAGTTTTCAAGTCTTTGTAACTAAATTTGACCAGGTTTTCGGGCAGGCCATATTTTTTCTTTCATAGCATACCATTTCTGGGGCATTGAAAAAGTAATGGCAACAAGATGTTACTGAGGGGGCTGTCTATAGTAACAATATCAGGCTTGTTCAATAGACTTTACTTTGGATGCTGAAATCATATTGATTATGAAAGCATCAGTTGCTAAAAATCTGCTAAATGTGCATCCTGTATGCACAGGACCTATTTACAGGTGATTTTTCACAATTCTTTGAGGGAGGAATAGTTATCTCTTATCTAGTAACTGATAGTTAAGATTGAGAGCCTCTTAGCAGTATCTCATCGTGAAGAATACATTAGTGTAACAGTTGTGACCAGCTTGCTCTGTTTGTGTTGAAGTACCAATTTGGATCCAAGTCTAATGGACTAATTTTCTAGATAACTGGTGAAAGGATTGATGGGCTGTCTCAAATGGTCAGGAGGGAAAAAAAGAATTAACCCTGAGGACAGGCATTAAGTACCTCAAGACATGGTCTTGTAGAAGGCCTGATTCTAGAATTTCCTCCCCTTTGAAAGGTTGCCATCTCTTGGATGTGGAGGGGTAGTCATGGAGCCTTCTCATGCTTAGGGTAAAAAAAAAATGAAGGGGAGGTGTTACTTGATCAGCAAGGAGTGGGTAGTTTTCTGTCATGTTGGTGGCTTGAATCAGCCCAGGGAAGGGGTGGCAAATGCCTGATGAGCATACAAAAGGGCTAGAACAGTCTGACCAGGACCTGCAGCTTGGGTTTGATGGACCCTCAATTGTGCTTCAGCCAGAGATGGAAAGGTTGTTGGTTTTTTGTGTGTGGCTTTTTTTTTTTCCCCCCCAGGGCTTTGTCCAAGGGCAGCCTCTTTCAGCCTGTTTAATCCTGGACTGCTTGAGTTTAAGGCAGACTAGATTTTTCTACTGCATAGGACTATCATAAATTCATGGTTTGCTTTCCTACACTGTCTCATCTTGGGATGACCTCAGTAATGACCACAGTCAGACTGTGATCAGGAGCTGTTAATGTAATGACATGATCTTGGGTCTGGCTGAGATGGGGTTGATTTCCAACTATAGCTATTATTTGGTTGATAATAAACCAGTTGTTTGTTGACTGCTGGGCAGTGCACAGCATCAAGGCTCTCTCTCCAGCCTCCCTACTCCTAGTAGGCTTGGCATGGGACACAGCCAGGACAGTTTGACCCAAACTGACCAAAGGGATATTCCATACCAACCAGTCAGATTCAAACACTGCCCACTTCTTTCTTCTACCTGACTGAAGCAAGGGCCTCTGCCAGCCTGCAGGAAGGGCACAGTCTGGCCCTGACTGTTTAACTTATTAGGCTAAAACTTCAGTGTTTCCATTAAGCTTGTGGGAAGGATGCTATGACCTGATTTTTGGATCTCAGTTATGAAGCACCAGCTCAAGAACAAGCCAATGGTGGCTGAATTTATGCATATGATCTCGTGTGTTTTGTTGGATGAATCATCTGGCTTCAAGTGTAGTTGACGTGCAAGGGAGGAGGGATGTGGCTGTTCTCAACAGCTGTGCTTTTTTTTTTTTGCAGTGTTCTGACCATAAGAATAGAAGGAAGGAACTCGGTAAGATCAGGTGAGAGCGAGGGAGAAGCTGAGCCAGCCCTTGCAGAAGTTGGCTGTAGGTGTTCAAAATCAAGACCAATGAGTTTTGCCTCTGTAGAACTTTCCAGGGTGCAAGTATTTCAAAGCATTTGTGGGCTACCAGGTGAAGGTTGCACAGAGATATTACTGGTGTCTGTGCTTGATCACCCAGTTGAATTAAATGGAGCATAAGTGAGTTGAGGCAGAAATCTGAATGTGACTTTGAAAGGTCTTTACCAAATTCTTACCACATTAACATAGCTAATGACTTCTTGCTATAAAGCTACTATTCAGGAACAATGTTTAATGAGGGGGTCATGAGAGAGAAAATGGGAGAAGTCCACTTGAGGAATGTAGCTGCCCAGTCAACATTTTATTTGGAGTCCTGAGGAAGACACCCTGAGTACTTCAGTAACGTCTGTGGATTCTCATGGCTATAAGTAGGTAGGACCTCTAGTTTTAAACCTCCTCAAGGAAAGAGAATATGGGGAAAGCAACACAGCAGCCTTCAGCAGCTCTGAGACACAGGCTTTAGCTTTTTCCTGGAGGGAAGAGTGTTGCTTCTTCAATGGTCTTATTTCCCACTGCACCTTGTTGTCAGCAGTTGAGTCCTTGCCCTGATTTCACCCATCTTCTCTGTGAGACCAGGTGGGGTTGTGACACAGGCCAGCTCAGAAAAGGTCACTTGGTTATAGTTACAGCCCATGAAGTAACTGGATAGCAGTTAACTCAGACTTGGAGTGGCCAGAGTGTAAGATGTGATCTCTTTACTGTCCTCCTGAGTACATTTTGCCTACAACTGAAGAGCTTGACCACCTTCTTGCTTCCTGTAGAACAGAAATGCTGTACAAATAGAGTAACAGGGCAGAAATAAAGCAACAGGACACGATTGTTTCTTTAGGATTTTCACCTGACTTCAACTTGCGTTTCCAGCCTTCTGGCTGTGAGGCAACACTTCTGTATGAGGAAAAATCCCAAGGAGAAAGCCAACCTGCTTGCTGGAACTTGTTTATCCTAGACACAGCACTATTTTGCTTTGTAAATCAATACTAGTTGACATTGGTGTGGTCACTGTTTTGTGTAAAAACAGTGAAATGCATTTCTGAATCCATGTAGCTACAGCTAGTTTTGTTTAATCCATCTTCAGAGGAAACCTTTAAATATTTTGGCTCCCAACTGTATTATGTGGTTTGCCTAAATTCTCCTACATGACTTCATCTGTTTTGTATATATCCGAGTGGTTTAGTCTGGGAGACTGAATTTGAGAAGTGGGCAGAACACTTCCTAGGGCTGGATTCTTGGTGGATACCTGGTGACATATTTGTGTTCTTTAATACATGTAAGAATCTTTGAAATAAGAGCTCAGGCAGCTTGGCTGCTTGCTTTGTGAACCAAAGACCTTGAGAATAGTGTTTGTGCTTGGTAAATGTGCTCAGTATTTTTCCTTTTGAGTTCTGTGGGTTTTTAAAATTTTAGGTGCTCCTTGAGTGCTTTTCTATAAGTCTGTGATTCTTCTGCCTCCAACAGGTGAATTATTTATATATAAATAAATTATATACCAGGATTGCTTAAACTGGTAGAATATAACTGATATAATGAGATGTAAGCTTCTTGAGAGGGTTGGTCTGTTTTTCTTGCTCCGTGTCCTTCTGAAATTTAGGGCTAATCCCCAGCTCAACTAAGTGCTTAGCCCAATCAAAGCAAGAATAGATCACCTCAAAATTTGCGTGCTCGTAGTCTCTGGGAAAGGGCATAAAATGGTTCTCACTTCACCATTAGTTCTGTTTTTCCTGACCTGTTGTCATCCTGCTGTTGCTAAGTGTGGGTTTTCCTGTTAATATGTTGGCTCTGCTTTTCTACTTAATGTGAAAATCACTGGTAAATTTGCACCCATATGTTCTGAGAAGCATCTGTTTTGTCAGCTGCTCAAGAGGATGTTTTTTTTCATGCACCTTTGTCTAGTTTATACAGTGTCATCACTTTAGAAGCTTGATTGTGTGCATTCCCTAAGCATGAATTACTTGAAGCTGTCCTGCTTTACAACAGCAGGCTGCTGTTGTGACCTCAGTGCTTCTTAAAAGGGGTGGGGGAAAAAAAGAAATAATTGATATTCCCAATGACATCAGCTTTCTTTTGCCTGAAAGTTTTGAGGAATAATGAGTTTACAGTCACTGCTGCTTCATACAACTGTTCAGATCTTGTGTGGAGACTTGGAGGTTTGGTTGCAAAATTCACTCAGATGCTTTGGAGTCTTCTGTTTGTTTAAAAAAAAAAAGGCAACAATTTCATTGAGATTAGAGCCCCCCAGAATATTTTAATTAAGCACAGCTGTGTAAAATAAATTCTCTCCCCAGGTAAACAGTATTTTAGTCAAGTGGAAAACACAGGAAGATGCTCCGAGTTGTATAACTTGACATTCTCCCTTCTTTTTTCCTGTCTCCCCCATTTGAAAATGGAAATGAATATCCTGTGTCTAGTAATTCTGAGAATAGTACTGTAGGTGAGATGCTATAAACTTGCTTTTGAGAAATCAGATGCAGGCAAACAGTGGTCCTTACACTAGAAGGATTTTTTAAGGCCGCTGTGTGAAAAGCTTTGCCCCAAAAAATTTGAGAAAAATTAGCCTTGGTACCTTGCCTTTTTAAAGAGACTGTATTTGTTGCTTAGTAGAGGATGTTTCATGTTGGAGCAGCTCATGTGGACTCCAGTCCTCTTTCGTGATGCATGAGTTGGGAAGATATGGAGGAGAACCTGTTGTCCTCAATGTCCTGTACTAAAGGAAAGGTGTAGACTCCAGGGCAATTTCTTCCTGTTTATTTTGCATGCGTAGACTGAAAAATAAAGAAACTGTCTTCACCTTGATGGGAACTCCCTCCTTTAGCTGTGTTCCTAAAGCACTAACCAAGCTGTGGTGTAGCTGGTAATCGACCCTTGAGTAGCTGCTAATATTGATGAAGGCTGGAACATGTCTTTGACTCTTACAAGACTAGATAATCTAAGAAATAAAGATGAGCTATCTTAATTGTCTATCTTGATAATTTTCTGGCTGTTCACTAGGTGTAATTGTTTGTTTTTTTCTTTGGCAGGCATCTCTGATGAGGACATCATCAATGTTACTCTCCCCACTGGTGTGCCCATACTTCTTGAACTTGATGAGAACCTGCAGCCACTGGGCCCACACCAGTTTCTGGGAGATCAAGAAGCTATCCAAGCTGCCATTAAAAAAGTGGAAGATCAAGGGAAAGTAAAATCTGCTGAGAAGTAAAATCCCACCAACCCAGCTGTCTTCAAAGTGTGGCAATAAGTGCTGATTTGTGTGTGACTGCTCGGTTGCACTGTGTGAAAGTCTCAATTTCAAGTGCCAAATGATTGGAAGGGACAGTTGTTGAGTCTCAAGTTGGTAGATTAACCCTCTGCCTTTCAAAAATTGGAATTTAGGTCTCGGCATGAGGTTATGGATAATAAGAAGCAAAATCAAGAGATCATTCAGGTAATGGAAACTTGCAGGGCAATCTGCCCCAGATCTAGCACTGAGAGTGGCCCAGTACAGAAATCAAGGGATATGTTGTTGCTGTCTACCAATAATCAGCCCTAGCCTGTTAAGGGGAAAAGCACCAGTTTACTGCACTAATTAAGTCCAGGTTGTTACAACACTAAAACTTCCTCACTGATAAGACACATCTGATAAGATGGCACCAGGTAACAGAGTTATCCAGCGTGATTCCTCTGTGTCAATGGCTATGACAATTTGTTCTGGATGGAGTTCCTTTTTTGGTCTTTCAGAACACTGTACAGCTCTTTGCCTTTGTCATTTTGAGTCTTCCAAGGACAGTTCATGGTCTGGATGAGAATTTTGTAGAGATGTTCAGACTGTTACTGTCATTGTCTTTTTATTACACAATATTCCATTTCTTAAGTAACCTAGAAGGAATCCCTTTCCCTCCACCATCTTTGCAAAGCCTAGCATGGCTGCATTTTGCAGGCTTGCAATAATAGGACTTAACTCAGACTCTAGTCCACAAACTAAGCACAAACTTTTCCTACTCAGTGTTTAAATTATCACCTGGCTTTTAGTGAGTGATCTGAATAGCTTTGAAATGCTTAAGTAACATGTCCTAGAGGTTTGATCATCTCATAGTTGAGTTGATAGAATAATTCCTGCTTACCTCAGTAAAACTGGATATAGGAAAATCCCCCTCTGAGCTTTCTTGAGTTGCAAAGATCCGTTGATAAGTATTTCCAAATAAATACTATTGTGCTGTTCCCTGTATCAATTTCTCTGCAGGGCTGGAAGAGATGCATAAGGCATGTAGTGAGTGTACTGGGTGCAACTCATTCAGGCATCATGCTGGTAGGGAGGGATGTTCTGCCATGCCTAAAAGTGTTTTCCTGCAAAACTCTCCTCACAATCATAGCTTGATTCCTGCTGAGCGTGGCCTTGGTGTTCTACTTGACACTAAATCCAAACAGTTCACACTGTGGTTGTGTGTAGTATGGCATGTATGGCAACTTGATGTTCTCTTTATGTACACAAGCATTGAGATAATTCCACTTCTGAAGACTTGCTCTAATCTTACTTGCAAATATGTAATTGTAACATCAATTTATGTGTGTCAACACCTGAACATGGGGATTTTGATCTTGGTTGCTAACATGGGTGACACTTGTGTATGTACTGTTAGAGCTGAATGCATTCTCAGCATGGCCCACTTACAAATCGCAGGAGAAATTGATAAGAATTCCCTCAGTGTGATGATAGTATGAACTTAAAATCCTAGAGTAGCTGCTGCTTTGCAGTGAGCAGCTCTGTAGTTCATTTCCTAAGTGTGAGAGGATGTTTTTAAACTTTGAGGAGAGCAGTGTGGTGTGCCTTGGACAGTCTCCCTGCTAATAGGGATGTAGACTTTCCAGGTCTGATGCTGGCTCCTGTTAGTGTAGTGTGTAATCCATAAAAGATCTCTTGCTAGATGGTAGTTTCCCTTGCATGACTGATGCTTGGGCTTCTTTTTGATTTTGTTTTAGTTGCCTTTGCAGTAGCAATGAAGTTACATGTTTCTTTTTTAAACATAAAGCTGGTAGGTTTCCTCTTGTTTTGTACAAGCAAGAGTATTGGAGTGTTTTTCCTCTGAAACACTATTAGTGGTGTCCTTGCTGCTCTACTTGACACTGACTTATTCCTTTGTGGGTTTTTAGTTTTCTGTACATAGAGTAACTCTGAATTTTAGTTGATACTTCCCAGGTCAGTGTTCTGGAGTTAGATTGTTGATCAGCAGATGTTCACCTACCAATGCCCTGAGGAGGGCCACTGGCACTCAAGTGATTAGGTTCTTCTCCAAACATTAAATAGTATGTGAAGTTCAGTAACAAGAAAAAAAAAAAAGACTGCTGCTTATTAACAAGTCAAGCAGAGCCACCTGTTGTCAGTGGGGACTGCGTGCATCCAGATGTGTTTTTCAGGCCTTGGCTATCAGTGTCCATATCCCTTTGACATTGTGGTATTGTAATGTAGAACTTCTTCAGGACTTGAGACATAGCTGAAATGACATAATTGGAAATAAATCCGGCTGAACTGGGAGATATGCTTTCTCCTCCCCTTTTCTTAGAGAATTTGTCATCTCTTTTTGGGAATGGAGTGGGGAATGGAAAGGCAGGTGAGTGAAAATAGAGAGCATTATTTTTTCTTGTAGGTGAATGGCTGAAACTGGCCTTTCAGAGTCATGGACAGTAAGGAAAGAGCATCAGTATGATATTTTCAGGTGGCACTGTTTCTGCAGTGCTCCTTGAGATGTGAATAGTGACAGGTCCCTGTGAAGTTTCACTTAATTTGGTTTGGTTGTGAGTCCAAAGCGATGACAGGATTTTATGGGAACATCTGGCAGCCATACCACCTTGTGAAAGTGTCAAATGGAACCAACTGGGGATTTCATTGTGCTTTTTAAGATTATTTTAACACCTTGCAGTGCTTGCTTCTAAATAGCCTTCTAATTAAATTCCTGATTCATAAAATGTGTATGTTAAAGAGAAGCCAGCTTCTGTCAACAGTGGTGTAAGGATGCCTGATCCTCAGGCATAGCTACGTTAGAAGAAATTAGAATCTTGCTGATGGCTTTAAAAAATCATTGGTTGGAAAACACTTTCTCCATGTGTAAGTATGCCTCAGGTAACAAGTGTTTTTACAGTTGACATCATGGATGTGCTTGATTTGGTTTGTTTATGCATTTTTTTAACTTGATAGCAATAGTAACTCTAGAATCCTCTTGAAAACCTTTGTAAATATGGTGGAGCTAGCAGGTTCTTTATAACTCAATAAATTCACCTGAAATAAAATTTAATCTGGCTTCTGTCTTCCTTCTACTCCCTTCCCCTTTGTCTCCTTTCCAGGACCGATAGGTAAATAAAACTGTGACCTTCAGGGTCCCAGAACTCATCAAGCAGTCGTTGATCACATATCATGCAGTCAGTTGGGTAAAAATAGTGTTAGAGCAAACAGTGCCTCATGTTTACATATAAAGAAGTTGGGCTGGAGGAGAATACATACACTGTTTGAAATTATGGGAGCATTTGCACAGGCATAACAAATTAAATGCTTAGTTCCAGAACAACGGAGCTAAACAGATGTTCACTGTTACTCATGCTTGCTTTTTTTTAAAAAATAAGAATCACTGCTTTTTGATGCTGTGTTTAAAATTGTAGCTTCTGGAGACAAAACCAACCCCTTCACTCTTCAAAGTACTCTGGTGTCAGGTGGAGTTGTGACTTGAATGACAAGGAACTGCAGGTCTGCAGAGCACTGTTTCTTGTTATTGATCAAGAAAGCTCAGAGCTAGGGTAGAACAGTCTCTTGTGACTGGAATGGGGACTGCAGAAGGGTTTGGAGAGAAGGAACCCCCATTTGAGAGCTGTGCCCAACAGGTGTTGCTGCCTCTTCCTTGTGTTATGGTGGCTCAAGGTTTTGTGGGTGGGTGAATACAAAAGGAAGCTTGGCTTTAACATTGCAGAGAGGACAGCCTGGCTATGACAGGGCACTGCCTTATTAACTTGTTAGTCAGCTCTCACACCTTTTTGGGCCTATTCTAGCAGTCATGTTGTGTCCCCACCCTACAGAAAGAAAGGTGAGAAGGGGAAGAGGCTCCCTGTTGATGCTTTTCACTTATGGTGCTGGAGCAGGGGAGGGCAGCAGATACCAGAGTATGGACGTTGCTGCGCTGAGAAGTCAAGCTCAGTGGGATAAAGTGGCCTGAAGATTAATGCTGTTTTTGAAAGGAGGGGGTATTGACCCACAGCTTGGTCAGAGATGGTCATGTAGGTGCTGCAATTACTCTAGTACTAGTGAATCCTCCTTTCCTGGCAGATGGTTGTCAGCCTCTGGGTAACTGCAGTGTACTGTGATTAAGGCTGACCTAGTTCTCCAGGTCTGATCTGTGGCTCTCCAGCTGTTCCTAAATGCTGCTGGTTGTGCTTTCCAGGATGTCTACAGAAGGCAGTGGTACTGGCCATGCTACGAGTGAACAAGCAGGCATAGAGATCCCAACTATCCCTAAAGACAAAGCAATTGCTGTGGCACAGACTCCCAACTGTAGATGGACTTGCAGAAATGCAAGTGGGCAACAGGTGGAGCAAGTGCATTGTGCTAAGTGTCTTCATTAAAAAGGGAACAATTTCACACTCCTGGAGTGCATATAGCAAGGCATAATCAGCCTCTTGTGAAAAGCAGCATGTTCTATCTCTACCAGCACTGCCCTATAGCTTAGCAAATGGTGTGAAGGTGATTTAGTTCTGGTGTGGAATAAATTGCAATCATCATCTAGGTCACTTCTACAGACTGGTCATTAGTCCTATTTTTGTCTTGCATCAGCAACTTCACCAGACTAAATAAATGCAATAGGAACAAGACAGGCTATTTGCAGACAGATATGTAGGCTGAAAAAAAAAAAAAGCAACCTAAAAGCCCACAATTCTGATCAGTGACAGTGTATTAATAACTCTCCATGTCAGGAAAGGTTATGGGGAAGTCAATGTTGGATGAGAAAAGGAGCTCAGCAATGAGCAGATACCAAACAAATTTAAAAAAGAAATAAAGATTGGAAGGTGTTTTGGGGATCTGATTTCAGATACTCTTGTACTAATTTTCTGAAAGGGCTTTGTATTCTCCTTCCTTCTCTATCAGAAGTGGTGGAAATTTATAAGTGCTTTACGTTCTTTGAAATTGAGCTTTAAGGTAGATGCTCCAGACCCCCAGCTCACACATATCTTGAAAAAAGTTGACTGATGTGACTCATCCAGAGTGAGTTTGTAGGTGATGTTGACAGAAAAAGACCCCAACAAAGCAAAATCCCAGTCTTACACTGTAAGCCCCAATATAACTGCCTTTCCTAACAGTTTAGTGTGGAAAAATGCGTGTTAGTGATACAAAACTCATGAGCTTGCTTTTTTTTTTCCACTTGCTGTATGCTTCAACCCTGTAAAGGAATGTTTTGAGGTTTCTTTAAAGTTCAAGCACACACATAAATTTCAATTTTATGAATTATTGTGGGATCTGATACTTTTTTTTTTTTTTTCAGGCAATAACAAAGTAGAATAAACTTTCACAGGTCTCATTTTCCCAAATGAAAGCCTTAGGATATGTACTGAAATGAAAAGTACTTTCAATATTGGAAATCTGTGCTTTCTGCTCTGTGCTTTCTCTTCCCTGTGGTTGGCTCAAGTGATTTTTGCAGGCAGCAGTTAGAAATACCTTCCATGAAGCTGTAAATCCTTCACATGGGCTGCTGATAAGAGATTTCTGAGAAGATCCGAGAACTACTATTTCATCACCTTGTCTCAGTATTGGGGATAACTGAGGTACCTGCACAGTGATAATGTCAAATATTCCTCTTCATTTTAAAACTGCATGCCTTATCTTACTTACGAGTAAACTTAATTTTTTTCTCAGAGTTCCTGCTGCATTTCATAATTTTAATTCTCCCCAGTGCCAGATTGGGCTTGATCTGATCCTAATCACATGCTGGTTTATGTAGTAGATGAACTACTTCTTAATATTAAATAACATATGTTGGCAATATCAGATGTAGTCACATATGTAAATAATGATTACCAATACGCATGGTTATTTTTGTGCATATATAAATGAAAAAATTGTTGATCTTCTTTGCCTCCTCTTTGGGACCCTCACCAGTTTGTCCCTATCTTTGCTGTGTTGTGAGGACCTGATGGACACAGCACTCCAGGTGAGACCTGAGAAGCACAGAGTAGCGTGTGATGATCATCACATCTCTGATGTCACCCCAGGTGCAGGACTTTGCACTTATCTTTATTAAACTTCATACAGTTCTTGCCACCTCGCTCTTCCAGCCTGTCTAGGTCTTTCTTTTGATGTGACCACCTCACCACCCTGCTTAGTGTCATCAGTGAACTTGCTGAGGGTCTTTTTAGTCACATCATCCAGATCATTTGTGAAGAGGTCGAACGGCGTGGGGCCAAGTGTCAAAGCCTGGGGGACCCTACTTGTGACATGTGTGCTATTCTGAATAAAAAAACATTGATCACCATTCTCTGAGTGTGGCCTGTGAGCCAATTTCCATCCCATCTTGCACAGTGGGAGCAATGGGACAAGGTAGGAGGGTGCTGGGACCTGGTTGGCTGATGCAGTGTGTTTCTGTCCTGCGTGGCCTCAGCAGTGCTGGGTGACAAATGATTGTTTTTTTTTCTTTTTACTGCTGTGTCTTTCCAAAGGCTACAGTTTGTGCCTCCACCGCTGCTGGTGAGATTTGTGGTTTGCTCATCACCTCATGGATCAGGTCTTTTGTTAATGATGTCCCTTAAGAAAAAGAAAGAAAGAAAAAAAAGCATCATGGTAACTTACAGACACTAACCGATGTTAATTTCTACAGGGTCTGAGGGTAGTGTGCCAGGAATGAAGAAAAATTGGTTGAGTTAACAAAGGGAAAAATTGATTGCAGAAATATTAGGGGTGCTATATTAGATATGCCTGTACTCCCAGAAAGATAAGCCAAGGGCTGTCAAAACACTGTGCGATCTGTTTTCCAGTTTTGTGTAGCTTTGCATTCGTTTTTCATGTAAGATGAGGGAAAAAAGGCTTCATAAAGCCTGGTGGTTTGGGTCTGGGTTCACCAGGTGCCTCCAGTGTCCCCAGTTCAAGCATTGCCCACGATTCCCACTGTACCCAGCATTGCTGAAAACCCAGGACACTTGAAGAGCAGTTTAACTGGATACAGGGTGTGAATCTTGTGGGGAAGGAGGAGGAGAGAAGGTGCCTTTGCCGTGCAGATGCTGTTGCTAGGCAAGGGCTTAGCCCTCATGTAAAGATAATTTTATTAGAGTTCTAAACATACTTACTGACCACGTAATAGCCTGGAACAAATCTGTTGACTTAGATTTTCATCACATTACCATTTACAATTATTGTGAATGTGCAAGTACCAACTCAAATCGTATTTTCAGTGGAATGTACTTGTTTTCCTTCCCAGCTTGTTCTGGGATTCTAGTATAGGCTTAGTTGCTGTATTAGGAGAAAGATCTGTGGGTAATTTTTTGATGTAGTTTGTACTTTTAAAAGGTTCTGTTGTTGATAATTCAATTACTTCTTAAAATCCCTGATTGAAACAGAAAGGTTATTATTTCTGACTGCCACTACTGTGAGTGCATCATAGATTCTGTTTATTCAGTTGTGCTTCTTTATCTTTTCTGCATATTCCTTTTCTCTAGAGGAATATAGGACATTGTAGAGAGGTTGGTGCTGGTCTCTTCTCACAGGTGATTAGCAATAGGACAAGAGGGAATGGATTCAAGCTGCAACAGAGTAGGTTTAGACTGGACACGAGGGAAAAATTCTTTACAGAAAGAGTGGTGAGAGACTGGAATAGGCTGCCCAGGGAGGTGGTTGTGTCACCATCCTTGGATGTGTTTAGGAGTCGTTTAGATGTGGTGTTGGGAGATATGGTGTAATGAGACCTTTGTAGAATAGGGTAGATGGTTGGACTTCATGATCCTGAGGGTCTTTTCCAACCGAGATGACTCTATGATTCCATGTGTTTAACGTGTCCACTGATGACAACAGAAGTCCTGATTGAAAACACCATAGCGGACCTAGCTCTTTGCACTCGCTTCTTGCAGTTGTTCACCTTGGTTATTATAACCTGGGGTCCTCATCCTTGTTGTCCTTGTGGGAAATAGTGGAAGTCCCACTGACTGCAGAGGGAGAGGACCAAGCTTGCTGCAGACATTTTCCCCTGATTGCAGAAATAAAGCCGTAGACTTTGAAATGCAACCTTCATATCTCATCAGCATGCTTCTTTCTAGATTCCTGGGAGGGCCCTTAAAAACAGCAGCCTTAGTGGACAGACAGGAAGAGGGCTAGACATTGCAAAGCATGAATAATCCTAAATTCTAGCCTGGTCATTTACCTAATGGAGTTCTGAGTAATAAAATGAGGTTTCTGAGAGAGCTTGAGATTTCTGCTCCACCTTCTATTTACAACAGCTCTGTGCATTTTGCTTTTGCATGGGCTTAAAGCACGAATTTGTTTTTAAAATAGAGTTCCCTGTCCCTTCACTCGTGTGTTTGGCCCCCACTGGCCACCGTGGCCTTTGCTTGCTTTGTGAGAGTCACCCAGTGGTCATGTCAACAGCTACCCAGTCTGCAGGCATTCAGAGCAAATAGAGGTTCTGTGTGGGCCCCTGTAAATGAGCGGGTAGCAGGAGAAACATCTGTGTGGTGTGCTGAGCAGGACAGGAGAGCAGAGAGAGCCCATGTCCACGTTTCCCACCTCTGCCACCAAAATCAGTCTCCATGTTGGAGCAGCGTGGGCCCTGGTGGCAGAAATCCCTATGGACAGACCCCTCCTGTTGCATGGAGCACTCTCTGCTTGTGTAGTTATAATCTGTGGGCAGTGGTCCTTTCCAGGAGGACTTCTTCAGAGGCAGGGTTTACAGAGGGGCAACACATACTACCTTTAGGAGTTGGAGAGACCAGGAGCCCCGATGAAGAAATCCATATTTACTCTATTTGTGCTTACTCATCTTCTTACCACAAAAAGTTATAAGCATCTTGAGTGTAAAAATTGTAGAGAGAGTAAAGCTCTGAAGTCTTTGGTGGCAAATTGCCCTGCATTAGAACCATAGAATCATCTAGGTTGGAAGGGCCCTTCAAGATTATCTAGTCCAACCATCAACCTAACGCTGACAAAAAACCCATCACTAAACCATGTCCCTCAGCACCATGTCAACCCATCTTTTGAATAGCTCCAGGGATGGTGCCTCAACCACTTCCCTGGGCAGCCCATTCCAAGGCTTGATAACCCTTTCAGTGTAAAAACTGTTCCTAATATCCAACCTGAGCCTCCCCATGTACAACTTGAGGCCATTTCCTCTAGTCCTGTCACCTGTGCCTTGGGAGAAGAGACCGACCCCCACCTCTCTACAGTCTCTTTTCAGGGAGTTGTAGAGAGTGATAAGGTCTCCCCTCAGCCTCCTTTTCTCCAGGAAAAGGATTCATTGGGTAGAATCACGTTGTAGGTCCTAGCCAGTGTCTCTTCAAGAGTTCATTCACGCAAGTAAATGAATGTGCAAAACCAGCCAGCAGATAGGCCAGTCCAACCACTTCCAGCTCTAGAGTGGGCAGGATGATCACACGTGTCTTTGTAAAGCCCTTGCAAATGGCTGGGGACTTTTTCAAGTCAGATTTAAACAGCCATGATACAAAGTTGGATGTGGAGGAAGAATTCCTGCTTGTTGTGATGTGGCACTTCAGGACATGCTTAGGATAAGTGTTTTCTTTACCAAGGGGCACCAAGGGGTGGGACAGGCTTTAACTCACCTCCTTGTGCATGTCTGCAGTATAAATATCCCCACTTGATTGGCTCCTTTTCTTGATAAGAGGGAGTAACAGGCCTTTTTAGGATGTGAGTCATCAGACCTATTTTAGACATTTCATTTGGGTGAGGTTAATGGTGGCTTCCCACTCTTTGCTTCTCTGCAGTGACTCAGAGAGCTCCAGTCTTGACTAGACCTGATCTAGCATGTGTTTTCCAGAAGCCTGTATCTGCACAGAGGCATTACCCTGCCTGATTAGACCTGGTTGCTTAGCTGCAGAGTTTGATTTTGGTAGGTAGAAACACATAATGTGCAAACAAAACCCATGGATGGGTATGTCTGTGCTCTTGTCATCTGCCCCAAAGCTGGATTTTTGCCATCTATAAAGGCAATAACCCAGCAAATGTGGTCTCGTGTACAGCTACAGCTTCTCTTCCACCCCATCTGGGGCCATGGGGTTGGCTTCCAGCATGCCTTGCAGGTTGATAAACTGCCCAAAAACACCCCGAGGGGACTCTGCAGGCTGCTCTTCTCTGCTTGCTCCTCAGCTGCAGCACAGACAAACCCATGGTGTCAAAAGATGTCTTGAGGACATAATACTCCCGGTTTCAAGCGGAGATTGCCCAAGTCAGAAGAATTACATTTGTGTAAATACAGTGGGACTTGGGAAAGAAACAGATCCACGTTTTTTTCTTAGAAAGTCAAATGCTTTATAGGATTTTGTTTTTCATCTGCTGTAGTCTCCAGCAGGTCCTGCTGGGGAGACGGGTCACGGCAGAGGGAACTGGGCTCCTTTATCTCATTATCAGCGTTAAATATTTTGCAGAATTCTGGTGTTGAAAACTGTAATCTGAATGCTTGAGAAAAAATTCAGACCTGCATACTTAGCTTCCAGAAAATGCCCACATGAATTTCTCTGATTCAAGTGGAGCAACCGCAAGGGAAATTCTCAGGACAGACAATTTCAAATTCTAAATAGAAATGTAACAGGAAATTAAAGTAAAAAGGAAAGACCTATGACCAATACCCATAAAGAATCATTTGACCAGTGTCTAGATTTCGGCTGCATAACAAATCTAGGCAAACCACCAAGAAATATGTATTTGTTACGCTTTTTCAGTTATGTTTCTCAAGCTCAAACCACTTGCAATAAATAAAACTGACTCAGGAAATTAGCGTTTAAGGTTTTCCCTGATGTAATTCTAACCGTAAACCATATTTTGCACTCTTAACGTCAGCATCCGAGTATTGCTTTGCAGTCACTATAATTGGATGCATCTGATAATTAAAGGGTCAATCCTGATCCCACTGATCCTTTTAGAGCAGCTTCCTTTTTGCTGCTGAGCCTGGCAGCGGCTGCCTGTGTTGGGTGTATCTGGACAGGTAAGAGGGGTTTCAAGTGGAAGACACGTATATAAAACTCAAAAGGTCCTTTCCCCCGCCCCAGACTAAGAACAAGCATGAAAATGGCAAAGGAGGCAACAAATAATTATCTATATGCATGCATGTATGTAACAGCATACACATTTTTACATTTTATAAATAAGAAAACCTCTAGTTTGGCAGTACAGGGTTTCTAAGGGGCTGTACCATGCCAGCCGGAGCAGCAATACTAGTTGCTTCCCCTCCCTGAGTGTTATCCCATCATTTTTTGGAGTGGAGAAGCAGGGAGCTGAGCTGGAGCTCTGCAGCTGTGAGAAACAGCTGGCAGAACCCTCTTGAGCATTACCACTTGCTTGCCTTGCCCTTGAGCTCGAATAACTCTTTTATTGGTCTCCCAGCCAAGCTGTGAGTCCCATGTGTTTCTCCAACGTGGAAGGAATGAGAAGACCTTTCAAAAGTCTTGGACGCCTTCGTTTTGCTGCTGCCGTGAAGGGGCTGGGATGCTTCCAGGAGCAGTGGCTGCCCACGTGCACATGGGAACAAGCTGAAGAGCACCTGCAGCAAGGTGGGAGGATTTATTTCTTATGGTTTTTCAATATAGCTGGGTAAATAATACAGATGAAAAGCAACCGAGGATGTTATTCTCTGAGTATACCCTTCTGGCCAGGAGGAGAGAGCTAAAAACACAGACACTTCTTTGAGAGGTAGAATGGAAGACAGACAGCTCTATAGGGAGTCAGTGGTTGCTTGACATCTTTTGCGAAGATTTGCTAAGATTTTCTCTTAAAAAGAGAGTTTCTTTAAACTTTTTTAAAGTTTTCTCTTAAAAAGAGTTGGTCTCTTTTCTGTTCTCTTCCCATTGAGTATTTACGAAGGGGCTTGGAGGCTGCTTCATTCAAAAGTAAAGATTAAGGTCAGGGGTAATTAGGCCCAACTTGTGAATTCTCCACCTCTTAAAGGGGTTCAAAATGTATCAGAAACATGGGCATTGGTCAATCCTGTTTTCTACATAAAATATGGCAAAAAATTAGGATGTAGTGGTAAAAAGCATTTCCCCAAAGAGCGTAAGACACTGAATATATGTACCTCTTACCCATGTGTGACCTTAAAGGCAATATAAGGCTTGCCAGTGAGAATCCAAGCAAACATGAGTCAGAAACCTCATCCCGTTATGTCTGTAGATACTTATTGAGATAAAAGAGATCATAAAGCAGTTTGAGGTCCGCAAGCTGCCTGCTGCTGTAGAAAGAGCAATCCTCCTACTGTCTCCTGTGTGACTTGGAAATCTCCCATCTAACCCCGAAACAAGCCTAGCTGTGCTTAGCTCTATAAAGAGCAGGCAGGAGGAAGCATATTTAAAAAAATAAAATAATAAAAGAAAGCGCGTGCTACTATTGTGAAGAGTTGTTTTTTTTCTCCTTAGAACATTTCAGAAGACAAAAGTATTTTTTTGGTGGATTAAAAAAAAAAAAAGATTAAATGAGAACCCACAACTTTGGGGTACAAATATTTTGTTTACAAAAACTGGAAACGATTTTGGGAAGTGGTTTTTAAGGATTCTTTTTTAATAGAAAATGGTTTTAAGAAAACAAGAGAAAACTCAGTTTTAACTCCAGGCTTCTTTGTCCAAAAGGAAAACATTTGTGAGAGGAAAGACAGGAGGGGGAAAAAAAGCTTTTGTAATGTCCTACAAAAATACTTGGCATTTTTTGAACATTTCTATGCCTTTGTTTGCATCTTGCTCTGCCTCCTAATTGTCATAATTTAGCCTTCCCAATATGCAATATTATTTATAAAAGAATTTTGTTAAATACGTCACACTCTCAAAGGAAGGTGGCGAAGAGGAAGGTTCCTGTTGCAAGACAGCATTCCTGGGGGCAAGTCACTCTGCTGAAGCTCTCTGGAAGGCAGATAAATATGTTATAGGAAGAGCTTCATCCTGCAAAGAATGTTTGCAGTGAGTTGTGTTTTCCTTTCTTAAGCGTATACATCATCTTGACAAATCATTGTTCTCACGTCAGCTGCTTCCCATGTTGAGAAACTGCGTGTCTCTGTGTAAAGTTGCAGCTCTCCAAAGAGAGCTGGAAGTTCAGGATGGCACTGGGGGAGGTAGGTGACTTTTCCTCCTTCTGTTTCACCAAAGACTCTGTCTAATGTAGGGTCCTGCAGCTGGGGAAGAAGAATGTCAGGCACCAATACAGGTTAGGCATGGACCTGCTGGAGACAAGTTCCAAAGAGAAAGATCTGGGGGTCCTGGTAGACAGTGAAATGACAATGAGGAAGCAGTGTGCTCTTGTGGCCAGGAAGGCCAACGGAATCCTGGGCTGCATAGGGAAGACCATGGCTAGTAGGTTAACGGAAGTCATTCTCCCCCTCTACTCTGCACTGGTGAGGCCACAACTGGAATAGTGCATCCAGTTCTGGGCTCCCCAGTTCAAGAGGGACAAAGAGCTCCCAGAAAGAGTCCAGCAAAGGGCAATGAAGATGATTCAAGGATTGGAGCATCTCCCTTATGAAGAAAGGCTGAGAGAGCTGGGACTCTTCAGCCTGGAGAAGAGAAGGCTGAGGGGNNCTCTTTTCAGCAGTTGCCAGTGAGAGGACGAGGGGTAACGGGCACAAGTTGGAACATAGAAGGTTCCACCCAAATATGAGAAAAAACTCCTTCACAGTGAGGGTGCCAGAGCCCTGGAACAGGCTGCC
>BJBW01001075.1:0-72132 GCA_004320125.1 Scolopax mira | reverse complement strand
GGAGAGAACGGATTATTGGTATTTTAATGCCAGCCTTGTCTTTTAATGCATGGAAATTGCTGCCTGGTCTCCTGTGAAGTCAGTTTACACTAGGGTCAAAGTCTTGCAAATATTCAATTAGGAGGCCAGTCAAGTATGTGGGATTAAGTTGTTTATATAAATGTTTGCAGAACCAGAGCCTCAGTTCACAGGCAGGCATGGGAGCTTTGGGTTCCCAGCTGATCCATAAAAAAGGTCAAACATAGTATACTGATAAATGTAGCATTCTGACAAAAAGCCAGCTAGCCTCAGTCTGGTCCTGACTGGAGCTTCCAGTACCCATTCCTTGTTGTTTATCAAGGTTAAGTTGGAGGCTGATGGAATTGCAGGATGTATCATTTACAAACAAATTCAGTCTCTTCACTGGTCACCGCTGCACGGCTCTAGGCTTATGTAGACAGTTGAGAGTGTTAAAGGAGATTCTGCTTTAAGTAAAGCAGCAACTCCCACTGACCACCAAGGAGGATGAAACCCAGCATTTGCTTCTCTCCCTTAGAGGAGTTAATTTTATCCTCCATCATTATAACTCCAGCTCGAGTTTTCTAAGCCTTGTCAGGACTGCTGGGGAGTGTAGTGGAAGAAAAACTAGGCAAGGGGGTGAAAAAAGGAGCATTTCACTCATTTATGCATGAAATATATAGTTTCTGCAATGTAGTTTTGAGTTGGTGTCATTTTTACAATAAATTTCTACAATCTTTCAGGAAATAGAGGAAAAGCAAGGACTCCAACATTCTGAAAACATTTGATGCCTGGTTGCCTCCTTTCTGTGCTGGTCAGGGCAGGAAGAGACGAAGCCATCAGTGAGCAAACTTCACCCAATTCCAGTGTGCCAGAAGGAGGAGTGACTGCATTATGCTTGGATTTTTCCAGTGTGTAGCTGGCATGAGACTATAAGGAAGTCCCTTATGCCCTTCTATTTTTTTAGGGTAGCTTCCTTGGACGGCTTGTGGTTATGCTGTTGAGAGTATGCAACTGGTGTCTTTTGAGATGGAAGGTGCCGTGTCAGTGCAATATATTGCTTTTGTTGCTTGAATTTGTTTTTAAGCACTGGTATCTGGACTGGAGTTATTAATAGACTGAGTTGTCCAAGCAGGGATTCTTCACCACCCCCTCACCCCCCACACCACCCCCCCCACTGCAAAATACATACTGTATTCCTGTTGCTACAACATATAGAGCTATCTTACGGCTAGTACAGTCTGTTTTTCACTAAGTGCATCAGTGAACAATGTTTAAACAAAGTTTAAAAAAAACGAAGAAAGAAAAGTACTGGCAACAAAGAGATGACTTATCATTTGCAACTTTAAAAAGGAGCCTGCAGCTATACGAATCTGGAAATAATATAAACTTAACCCACAGGACTGTTGCATTGGTTTTAGAAGAGCTTACTTTAAAGCTGGTATGTGGGCTCGCTAAGAGACTGAGTGGTTGGCAAGGATGCTAACGATTTATGGAATGTGTCTTTGGAAAGGATTAAAGCAAAAAACATGTTGCTTCTTACCAGCCCTGTGCTAGGAATATAGCTCTAAGGGGCGAGCGTTAAATTTTAAGCATCCAGTATGTAAAGCTTTTAAAGAACAAACTTTTTTTCTTTCCTTGTCCTGGTGCTTGGGATCAAATTCAGCCCAGACCGGATAGACTAAAAATCATTCCCATCTGACGTCCAGGAAAAGGTCAGGAGTTAAAGGAGTGCTGGCAGTGGTGAAGCAGTTCCCAGCTTGCGTAAGTACTATTTGTGAACTGCCCAAGATAACAGTCAGCATTTTAGCTCTGAATGTCCCAAGCCTCATATAACTGTGCCTCTTCATTTTCTCCCTCTAAGCTCATTTTAAAAACTGTGTTGCACCAAGTAAAAGCACAATTAAAACCGAAGCCTGAGAACTCAGTTAAAATGCAAAATCCCTATGATCTGGTTGGGAAATGTTTAATTTTCTATGTCCGCTGGCTGTGTAATGACTCACTCTCTGCCTTAGGTACTGATGGCCCAGCTCCTCACTGTGTCATCCTCTTTCTGTGGCATCCCCCGTCCTGGACTCTGTTTGAAAAGACAGTGACAAATCTCTTTAATTGGCACCATCTTTCTCTAATGGAGGTTCCCTGACACTAATGAAAACAACTCCATGTTCTCCCTGTGTGCGTGTGAGGGGATGCGTTGTTGCATCTGCATGTGTTTGCAGGAGGCACTAGGGCATGACTTGCTGCCAAACCCAACTTTCTATCCAGTATGGAGGAGAGGAGAGGCATGGTGCTGTTCTCACTCCAAACGTCGATGCCAACCCTCCAAGTGCTCCTCCCCCTAGGGAACCACAGTTTCACTGCTCTAGTGGGGTGTGGGCAGGGAGAAGTCGCCCCCCCAAGCAGTAGAGCCCACCCCATGAAAGGCTTCAGACATCAGGTAGATGCCGTGCATGGGATTTGGTGCAAATGGCAGAGGTTCTCCCCAACAACGTGTGTTGCAATGGGCTGTGCTCACCTATTGCATTGCTCCTAAGTGCAGGGGTAGATCCACAACATGGCAGAGCAGAGGTGTGCTCTCTGTCAGGGAGCAGCATCCACCCATCTGCCACTAGCAATATAATGGCCAGAGTTATTGGTGCTAAGGTTTAGTGATGGTTTCTGGTGAATGTTAGGTTGATGGTTGGACTAGGTGATCTGAAAAGTCCCTTCCAATTCTATGATTCTATGATTCTATGACCTAGCAGTACTGGTAGTCCAAAATATTTTCAAAACTACAGCCACTTGCACAATGTGAGGGTAGATGCTGTTGAAAATAGGACATACAGGTTTAATGTCTAACAGACAACAGCTGTTAGAAATAACTTCCAAGAGGAACAGTGTCCCTTTTCCTGCAAGCATGGTTGCCATCCCCCAGTATCTGCTCTTTCCCCACATGCTCATTTGGCTACGCACAAAAAGAGACCTGGTTCATGGTGACACAGCAGCGTGATGTGAAGGCATATTATTTGTTACCTGTTACATTTCCACCCATGTCTTGGTGACTTCAGGGATGAAATCACTGATCCTCAGGTGCAGAGCTAGAGTCTTTGGAGATAGAGGATCACCTTAGTGGGCCTGAGTAATTTTGAAGGGCTTTCACTGACTCTGTCAGTTTCTTAGCAGCATCCTTTCCCTAAGAGACTTTTTCTCTGTCTTTCTGACCACTCAGTCCTGTGGAGGTAGTGTGAATATACAAGGCAGGATGGGCTCAGTTTAGGGGTGATCCATGATAAAGTCCTCCTCCAGAATTTGCACTGAATGGCCTTTCTAGTCTCACTTTGAAATCCTTGCTGGCTTACTGTAGAAACTGTCTGTAGTAAGTCTGTGTATGACTTAATTTCCAGTGTTTAGGGAATATTCTGCTGCAGTTGTTTTGAAATGAATGTGTACATCTGTACCATAAAAGCATGATATCCTATATTAATTGTGAAGATCTGAAAAGCAATAATATGGCTAAAATGTAGAGATGAGCACCTCTTTCTTCTTTAAACTGCAAATCCTAAAGCTATGCCTTTTATGCTTAGAAAAAATTAATTTTTCTCCAACTGAATGATACCAAAAGCTCATGTTTTTTTTCACTCTATTAGTTACACTGATAAAATCCCAGAGAAGGTTACAACATGTGCTTGTTGTTAGGGCTCTGAGGGCCCTAACAGGCTGTAATGACCCTGATTAGCTTCACCTGGGGCCTCCACCCACAACCATGGACCCAGGAGCCCCATTTAAGCTCAGCTGCAGAGTGGTAGCCCTTCCCTAGGCTATGCTGCAGGAGTGCTGGTCTCCAGGCTTGTATGTGGCTCTGCTTCCAGAGTGGGCATCAGAAACGTGCTGCTGGTAGCTCTGGCCTGGATGGGGCTCTACGGTGTGCCTTGTGTGTCTGCAGCCTTCTGTCTGACTGTCCCCTGCTGCTCCTGAGGGGACTCCCTGGATGGACCCTGGACTTGGTGTGCTGCTTGCTGTGCCTGGAGTTGGTGATGGACCCAGATACCAGCACCCTGTGGGTCTGCTTGACCCGTATGCTGTCTCTGCTGCATCGCCCTTGGCTCATGCTTTGTCTGCACTTGGGAAATCTTGGGCTAAAGTGCTTGGCTTGGCTCCTCTGTGCTTTGCTAAGGTAAGATGAGAATGTGTGGCTACTGACAAAGTTAAAAATATGAACTTGAAATTAATCTGGTAATGATAGAATTAGTAAAGCCTGGTCTTTATTTTTTTTCCCACCCCTATGGTTTTATGGTTATGGTGTTGTAAAGGTATTTCCTATTTTCTTCTCCCATCTGCACAGCTGTCTCTGTGCATCCTGCAGTTACTGGTTGAGTGAAATAACATAATGGAAAATGTCTGGTTTTGAGTTGCAGGTGTGCTGCTCAGCTACCTGAAAGGTCAAACAGCACAGATAACCTCTGAGCTCCAGCTGCAGCCTTGCTGCCCGTACAGGTCCCCGTCTGCATCCCTGTCCTTAAAACAAGCTTATGATTTTCTTTTTCTTTTCACAAAGCCTGAAAGAATTTATTAGATTTTGAGAATTCTTTCAAATTGATTTGAACTTGACTATTGGTGAAATCTAGGGAAGAAAAGAACAATGGATGGGCAGAAGCCAAGCAGACTGTTTCCATAGGTGACTAAGATGAGAGGGCATCTGTGCTTTTACTGAGGAAAGGGTTGGGGTGAATTTATATGAAATAGGCAAAAAAATTTACCTTATTAGATTTGGGGAGTAGGGAGTGTGACTTTCTGAGTCTGGGCCAAAGCAGAATTATCAAATATAGAGAAAGAAACAGAGTGAAAAGGCAGGAGACCTGGTGAGAGAAGGAAAGGCAAAAACCTGCCCTGGCCCGAAACAAGATGAAGTGGCAAGAAAATTCAATTTGAAAGAGGTTAATGCAGGGAAAGTTATTGCAAGAGACATGGGCTGGAAATATGCCTGTGCTGTAATCTCCTTGGGGTGGTGAACCCCCAGCACATGTGTGATGCTGTGTGTGTATGCTGTGGGGCTGGGCTCTCTAGATGTGAGGTAGCCTTTGAAGGCTTGAGGTTAAGCACATACCCAGCAGTATCAGGACTTCTCGTGAAGAAGGCTGTCCTCTAGCCAGCAACAATTTCCCAGTGTCTGCCCAGATCTCACAAAGCAAAAATTACTCAGTTGAGTAGAGTGGAGATGAGATTTTTGCTAAAAAAACCCTCTGCTATTAAAGCCTGGGATGGTTTGAGAGTGGAACATAGAAATAGCCCAGACAAAGGACTTCACAAGTTCCTGTGGAAGTGTTTCCCTAGGGAAGTGGACTCTGTTCAAGGGCCTCAAATGCTCTTGGTCTCTTCTGTTACTGAATATTTTGCAAAGATGTGGTACATTGTGGCTTGAAGACACTCGGGGATACCTTTGGTTTTGGAGGTGCTTTGTGTTTCTGAGGTAGTTGGCTGTAAAAGATCAAATTGGGGACTCCAGGTAGGGTGATGGAGCTGAGAGATCTGGTCGGAATCAATAACACTGAAAGCATATGGGTTTAGTGATGGATGCACAGGACCAGAGCAGGCAATGCTTCTTCCAGAGGCTATGGACGGCTCTGTCTGAACTGTGAAGGTTCACTGGTTACTGTCTGCCGCCTCACTTGAAGGTCCAGTGAAGAGGAAGTTTGGACAGACATTGCTGAGCATTTGCATCACTGAATGATGAACTGAGTAAATAGCTGTCTACTAAAGATACTAGAGAATATTTCATGTTGTCTGGGGCTGCTGCAGTTTGTCAGATGCTCTGTCAAGAATTCCTGATGTCTGAGTGAAGACTGCAATTTTGAAGAGTTTATCTGACTAAATGTATACAGACTTGGAGAAAAAAACTCACATCTGGCATTTTGTCTGCCTTTACTAACAATATTTTGAGATACTGGCAAAATGAGCTTCAAAAGGTTTTCAATAAGAAGTTTCCTTGAAAAATCTGTGCTGCTTTGAGCAATCCCTGAAGAGGTAAATGGTACTTGGGAGGAGTAGGTACACATGATCACATCTCCTTAGCTGTTAATGTGAGTCTTGGCACAGGGAGGACCACAAAGTCCTAGAGGAAGTACCAGAGAAGGAGGTATATTTTTGAAATGTGCTGGAGGTACCAAGCTGAGAACTGATGCTTGCCCACTGCTTATCTACCAGAGGAGTTAAGTTCTGCTGAGCCTAGGATCTGGATCTAGTGTAAGCAGCTGCAGGCAGGACTGTAGCTTGTTTTGGTCAAAGCGATTCTATTCTCTGATTTACTTACAGGCAGAACAGGCCTTTGAGACTTGACCATCTCCTTTTGGCTTTTGATCAGTCTCTTAAGACAAGTGACCTAACTAAAGAGGAGTTTTACTTGCTGGTTCTCTTGTACCATGGCTGTAGTCTCCTTTTTTCTGACAACTCTATACAGCTTGATGCTTCTTCCAGGCATGTACACATAGTGCAAAGCTGTAACATGCTGCAATAAGAACAGCTTAATGAACCCCATTGTTATTAACAGGAAAAAATAATTTTGGGTCCAGTGATGCAACCCTGATCTAGGGTTAGAAGGGGCTTCCAGATTGGAATGGTGGAAAGAAGATTGGTTGCTGGAGGTGAGGCAGTTAGCTTGCAGAAATGATCATGGTGTTTGGTATGCCTCTGAGGGTGTTAGATGGAAAGAAGGTAAGGTTTGGGTTTAAGTTCTTGAATCTTTTCAAGCAGATTTGTGTTGGAAGGGCTTTAACCAGCTGTGGAGATGAAGAGTTCAGGGAGAGGAGTAGTTCTAAGTGCCTGGAAAAGCGCTGGTTGTAAAATGGTGGCAAGGCAAGGTGCTCTTAAGGAACAAATACCTGCACTAAAAGGCAGGTGGAACTGAAGTTGGTACAAAGCATTAATGATATCTGGAGTGTTGCAGTCCAGGTGTGCCTTACTGCCTTTTGTGTGAGTAGTCCTGGACTCATTAAGCTGCAGAGAAGTTGCACGAATCACCCTGGGTGTGCAGTTAATGCAAGTTTATCTTTGTGGTCTTGTTTAGACCATTTTGAAAAGGGCAATGTAGGGAGACTGAGCTAGTTTATATGAAGTTATGGGTTCAAGAACCAAGCTGTCCTTACACTTTTTCTTGTGGGCTTTACTGCTCTTATGACCCCTAGTAAACCCTCTGGAAAAGAACCTGAAGCTAATTAAGGGGGTCATTTTTGTGGCATTGGCTAAATGGGAAATGGAATTGCTTCCCATTTGCATAAACAGAGGTTTGGCAGCAGCTGCAGCTCCCTGTGCCTTGCTGGGAAACAAAAAGGGCAAGGTCTGAAATATGTTTCACAAGAAACCCATTTGTTTAAAATGAAGGTTTACAGATCTGTGTGCCTAGATAAGAAATATGTGCCTTGATGCGGTTCTGCTCTACCCTTTAGTTCTGAGGATGATCTTCAGCCATCTGATCCAGGGCTGAATTTTCAAAGCTGTGTAAGGACATGTAATGTTTAATGCCCTGATACCCTGCCTCTCCTATTGCTGCACAGCTAATAATGTGAAATTAAATTGATTAGCTGACATCATTACTACAGGAAAGGGATATGTAGGTTGCCTTTTGTGTTATGATGTAATTATGGGTATTTGGTTTATTTTGGCAACTGTTTGGGCTTGAAACAATCACGTTTAATTTAAAATGAAATCAGTCAGATCTTTCATACTATTTATTTTGCAGTAGATTGCTCACCTGTAAAGGCATTTTCATTGTTTGCTGAAGATGGCTCATAACTGCCTGGGAGATCTGATTAAATTTTATTACTGCTTGGTTTTGGGGTTCAAAATCCAAATCTAGATCTGAGACCAGTTCTGCTGTCTAGGCTGAAATGTTGAAAGGTTAGGTATGACAGTGAGCTTATCCAATACTGACAACATTGAACATTCCAGTATCATGAGTCAGGCTCCTCCCATATGCTGTACTGGCTTAAGATAATGAGACTTAGAAAAATACTGAGTTATCCTTTTTTTTATATTTTCCTGTTCACTTGTGAACCTTTGGAGCCATGCTTAGGTTATATTTTCATTTTTTCCCCCTGCAATAGTTAAGGCATATTTTCCAAAGAAGCCTGTAATTCTCACATGAGCTTTTGTCTCCAGGTGCTCTCAAAATATTGCCAATTATTGGAAAACTTGAAATAAAATGTTATTAGGCCTTCTGACTTCAAGTTAAAACAATGGACCTGTTAAAATATTTATAGTTGATGTTAGGGTAGCCTGTGGGAATTGGGTTTGAGGGTTTCATTCAGATTCCTTTATTTGATATATGCATTTATATTCTTACTGAATAAGAGGTGGTTGTTGCAGAACTGGGAGATAGGGTTAGGTCTGATACCTCAACATAGTATTGTCTTGATTTTAAGCTGTGATTTTGGACAAGAAAGAATATTTTAATTCTCTGTTCAGCATTAGTGTACATCTAATAGTCTGGTGCATGTTTCCTCAATGCTTTGCCCTAGCAATCTTGACGTTGTGGTGCTTTCTAACCCCACATTTTTGCACTCTGACTGCCCTGTCCCATGGTGATATGAAACCATTGGCAATTCCCCATTGCTTGGTGAGGACAGGAGGTTCTGATTTCACCTACAATGAGATGGCCAAGATGCTTTCCCAGATCATGCAGTAAGATGTCTTCAATGGCAGGAGCATATTGTGGGAATCCTGAGTTCTAAGGCTCATTTACACTGGGAATGTTTTCCAGTTATAGAAGTGCTATAGAACTTGGTGAAGGCTTCTCTAAACCACTTGAATTTATAGTGTGACTTTTACTCCAAGCACACACAGATGTAACTGAATCTTCTCCCAAGAATTAGCTAAAATTGAGGAAGGTCTAATCAGGTGTTAGAATTGGTTCAGGTAGAACTATTTAACTTGTGTGAAACCACACTTACAAAACAGAGTGTTTCTGGTTCTCCTGCTCTAAGCACAGGAGAACGTGTCCTCACAGGAGAGGATTCTGCTGTTTTCAGTTTATCAGTAGAATATGTTCAGAATCTGGTATTCTTTTTACACGTGTGTTTTATTGCAGAGTACTTTGTTAATTCTTCAGTCTCTCTCTTTTCAAACTAGACTAACCCATGTAATCAGTCTCAGATCCAGGGTTCTGCTTACCTGCTGTTGCCTAAACCCATAGACTCTGTTTGCCCTCCAGCTTTTTTGTCTTTTGGCAGCTGCTCTCATTCCAATTACAAAATATCCTTGGAAATTCAATACCTCATTTTTCTATTATTTAAATTGTGGCTCACATTGTAGTTCAATGAATTTAATTAAAGCATTTCCTTACACACATGGTGTCCATGTGGACAAGGAATAAGAACTTTTAATCTTAAAACTAGGCATATGTAATAATTACAACAGAAAAGATTGTTCCTTGTTATTACATCCTTCAGGTAAGATGTATGTTCATATTGCCTGGAGGAAGACATAATCTGTATGAGCTGGCTTTAAATCCTTAGGTAGCAGAACGAACAATCTGGTTTAAATAACGAATGACCATATTGTGAGGAAGTTGTGACCTAGTCTGAGAGTCTAGGAGTAAAAAAAAAAAACCATGGGGATAACCAAATGTTTGGGCTATTGTGTAGAAACGCTGCCAAACAGTGCTGAAGCCTGGGATGCAGGAATCATCTTCTAGAGCCAGTGGTGATGGTTGGCTGGAGATCACCACCTTGGTACATGTTGACTGGGATGCATGTGTGACACGTTTCAGTCCAGTGAGCCAGGTTAGTTTGAACAGTGGAAACAGTTGTCCTTTGATAATGAATCTCTGGAATGGCAGTGGGCTAAGGAGTAGTGGTGGCAAAGGGTGAGGGACACATGCTGCATGGGTGAAGCTGGACCTAAAGTTAATTCACAGCCTGACAGATATTATGGAGCTGGGGCTGAAGAAGCTGCAAGTGTTTTGGGGGTGCTGGGAGGTTTAGGGATGTGGACTATAACCCATAAATAGCTGGCTTTTGGTAGTGCTCTTCCTTATGTGATGGCTTGCTTTGTTTCCATTGGAGAGTACAAATTGTTATTGTGGATCAGGTTAGTAGTGTGTCTAATCTGCTAACATCTCTGAATGGACAGCATCAGATCCATCAAGAGAAAATTGTAGCTGACAGGTGTGGAGTAATGACCTAGGACTAAGCAGTGGCTGCTTAGTCCTGTCCTTGCATAGAGCTTCCTGCTTATTGTTGCTGCCTTCAGGAATAGAAGATATTATGCTTTCAGGGATATATAAGCATTTGGGATGGCTGAAGCTTCTCTTGTCCCAGACAGAATTTGGTCTCTTGTCAAGACTCTTTTCCTTTGCTTCCCATTCCATGTGCTTTCTCAGAAAAATTACAAAGCAAATGCAAAACCAGCTAATAACAAGTAAACGCTTGCAACAAATTCATTGAGAAAGCTGCAAGTTACATTTGATATGCAATCAAGCCTTCAAAAGACAGGAAACTTGAAATTTGTGAAATATTCAAATTCAACTCTGTTTATGCTCTTTCTGAGCTGTGTAATTGACTTCATTGTTTTTTGATGGTTTTGCAAAGCAGTTTTCTCAATCCCCTTAACATAAGTGAATCAATTTCACCATGATTATGCCACTATATGGAGCTGACACAACAATTTAGCATTCTAGCTAGATGATTCATGTCTACTGTAAACAACTGCTTGTATTAAAAAAAAATAGTTCACTGGATTCTTCCTTTCTCTTGCTCAGAGCTCCAATTGTGGATATGCAGACCGTTTGCTTCTTCTACTTTGAAAACTGGAGATTGTTTTGCCTGACTTTGAGGGTAGTTCAGTAGCTTCCCTTGGGCAAGTGTTGATAAATGAAAGAAAAGGCATTCATAACTCAAGTTCCTGGTAATTGTGGGCAAGTATGACGTATTAATATCATGTTGGTCACACTCCTTCCTGAATACAGAACAGTAGGAGTAATACTCAATGCACAAATTGAGTGTGTTTACAGTGAAACACGTTCTTGAACTTGAGGTGAAGTGTGCTGTGTAGCAAACACTGCTATAACACCTTAAAAGCAGTGAAGTCTAGCTCATTGGGATCTTCTGCACTCAACAGCTTGTGATAGCACTTTGAGTTAAACCACAGCTGTATTTGTATGTACTAAGGAAAAATAATTGTTAATGAGAAATTAGTTATGTATACAACTACAGGACCTCTGAACTTCAGAAACAAGAATTAGAACATTCTTCTTGGCTGAAATAGCCTAAGAAAGAAGCTACTATAAGCTAAATAAGCAGCAGTTAGCTTATAATCAATAACTTATTTTCCTAAAGTGAGTTTTCATAGCACTTCCATCTATAATGATTTTAAAATACCTCAATGTAGTAACTGCTTTCTTAGCTATCAAAGTACTTTCATCTCTGTTTGAAGTACGGTGCCAGTCTGACTTATTTTTTTAATTTCTCCTTTGCCTTTCCATGACATTGGTGAGATCAAATGGGCACAAACAGACCCCAGTTGCATCTGTCAAGAATTCGGGGGAAATCTACTGTGAAGCAAAACTTGGAAGAACTTGTCCTTCTTCAATAGTGATAAACTTCCAAAACTTAGGTTTCCTGAACCCTTTGGACATTAAAAAAATAATCAATAATGAGTGCTTAAAACGGGGTTTCTTCAGTCAGTCTGCCTTTCCTTGGAGGATGTTGTCCTGAGCAATGAAAACGTGTACAGCGTGTTCTATTTATAACTTGGAAAACATATGTAGTAGCTGTTACTTTGGCCATGTTACTTTTATTGTGTTTGCAGAGCAGTTACTAAACTGTTGGAAGTACAAAAAAAGATCATATAGTCTGTGCAACCTCCTCCCAAGCTCCTGTATTTCAACAAGTAAAGATTGAAAGGATGTATCACACGTGCCCAACCACAGTGGTCTTTATTCAGAATTTGCTGTATGTTGTGGGAGTCTTCCATTTGGCTTCAATATATGCTGGATCAGGGCCTTTGGCAGTATCACCATTAACTGAGTCTTTTACTCAGTCCATGTACTAAATTAAAGTGAAAATGTGTCAAAGAAATGTTCTATATCCTGTTGCTCATAAAAGGTGGATGTGGTGGCTGGACATTCCCTTTGTCCTTCAACAAGCTGAAAGAAAACTCTGGCTGAATAACTTATCACTCATCCTGAACAAGTGTGTTCTGTTAAGCAAATTTAGTCTGGATTTCGCAAGGGAACAACATATCAGTCTAGAAAATTATACTCCAGTTCTATTAGAGGGCTCTCTTGATGACTAAGTAAAATTTTTAAGAATGTTGTATAGGTGTTACTCCTTTGCCGCATTTTCCTGTATTTTTGTTTCCAGCTGTGTTTTGAGTGGTTGTAGATTAAAACAGTTGAATTTTTCTTACTGACTTTTTTATCCTGATGAATTATGGATGCTATTATGGTTGTTCTTCAGTGATAGAGCTCACGTTCTCGAACAGGTCTGGCTGCAGAAATTGAGTAACACTAATGAAACACCATTCACTTTACCAGCTGTTAAAATACGTTTTGTACTTATTTGACAGATGGGCCACTGAGGCAGCACGGTGCATTGAGTAAGCATCTCTGCTGCACAAACTAATGATAGAGCCGCAAAGGGAATCATGGATCTTTGGGACACCAGTCAACTCACGTGGTAAATTTCTGACAGAGTATTAATTGTCATGCAGAACCACAGAGAGATTTAATGTTGTTTTGGATAAGCAAATCCATTTACTACACCTTCCTATCATGGATTAGTCTCCTGTAAGTGTATAGCATTTCTTCTACTTTAAAAACAGTAACCATGGATTACTATCTTTCCTGTCGTAATTTTGCTAACTCTGCCAATGGATGGAGAGGGAAGGATCCTTTTTCTCAATCATTAATGGTGATAGTGTTGATATATTTCCATGTGGCTACCACTGTTGCCCCTGCACTGTGGAAGTCACTGAGGCTGAAGGCTTTACCTGGCTTGAAGAACTTGGGTGGGTGACTGAGAGGGAGGGACCTTAACTTCACTATTGGCTCAGAAGCTGGGTTTGCAGGCCTGGTGTTGTGTGTGTTGCTTCTGTGTGCTCCTTCCCAGTGCAAACAGCCTGCAGCTAGTTGGGAGACCTATGAGCAGGACCCTCTTAAGATACCATTTTGACAGTTATTTTAAGAGGAGAGATTTCTATGTACAATTAAAATCATAGCCCTGTATAGGTGGTGGGATTTAGTGTAATCCCCAAAAGTTTGGGATGAGGATAGCACAGCTTTTTTCCAGTATATTTCTGTTAAGGCTGTGAGAAGCCTGACCATTTTCCTGATAGATCATTAGGAATAATTATCCTAGCCTCCTTCAGGTCAGTGAGCTTTGTCACCTTCCAGCTGAGGGGTGAAACTGCTCCTCTGCTTCCCTCAACACTTCTTACTGACATCTACAATGTGATTAGCTGTGCCACACTGCTGGTTCCCAGCAGTGGTATTGGCAGAGGGTAACATGTCTGTGCTGTACCTTCTGCCAACACTGCCTTGGACTCTCATCTGTGTAGGAAATGTGTCAGCCTTGTGGGCTTGGAATAAACTGTGTGTTAAAAAAATTAAAATATAAAATCACTCCTGCACAGCTGACTCATTTTAAGGCAGAATAGATCCTGGGAAGAGCAGTCTCCTGGTCCCTTATATGGAAGGAATGGCTTGGGCCTTGCATCTCTTAATGAAGAAATGCTCAGCAACTAGCCTAAAGAAAAAAGCAATATTCATTTAAGTTGCTTATTAATACACAGAATGCCAAAATTGTCACTTAATTCTTCATCTACACAGGGCTGGTAAAATCTATAACTGATGCCTTCTTAAGTCATAGTTATACGGCAAGAAACTCTAAAATTTGCTTGGAAAATTTAATTTGATTTAAAAATAAATCTGCCCAATAGGGCCACTTGCTCTGTGCACGTTGATATCTTCAGTGACAAGTATGTGCACAATGAGGGCTAGGAAAGATGCATGAATGAAACCTATGTGTAAATATAAATCAGAGAGAAACAACATACGGTTTACATCACTATGTGTTTTAAAATTGGCCCAGTATATCACATTTCTGATTTTAGTCAGAATGAAAGGTTCTTTTGAATCCTCAATTTAACCACTTAGTACCGGGATTACCTCATGCTACTTTCATGCCTAAATACCCAGACTGAGGCATGGCCCAACAGATAGCTTTGCCCTTAAATGAAAGAAATGGCTTCTGCCTAGTGTTATGTATGTGTTTTCTCCCCAGTCAGATGCTTGGATTTTTGTTGGGAGTATTGGAAGACAAAACATAGGAAGGAGAAGAACACAGATGTCTGAATGAATGTTACCAAGTGTCTTGTTTAGTGTGGGGGCAAGTATCTGAGTTAACTGTTTTGATTTGGTGGAGTGTTGTTTGGGTTTAGCATGTTTGCAAATCGGTGTGCAAGGTGATGAGCCACAGAAAGGTGAGACCCTCTGGAAAGGATTGGGTTCATCTTGTGAGAGATCTTTTGAAAGCATTTGTGATGATATTCAAGTTTCCCTGTGGTGATCTGTGTAATCCCTGCAATGCTGTAAAACAGAATTGAAACTCAATCAGTTAGAGGAGCAAGTGCTCTGTGTCTTAATCTTTTCTCTTTCTGGTCTTCAAAGCTCTTTGCCTTTACACAGAGGCACTCAGGTTTCTTTTGAGGACCTCACCTGTGCTGTGCCACCTGGCAGTGGTTCAGTGTGGAGTGCTTCTGTGAAAATGCTTCAAATCTTTTAAATGGCAACTCTTTTTACCAGTGGCTCTAACTGTAGAAATACAATGCTCTACTGAGCTGGTATGCCAAACAAATTTTACCTGGAAAAACAATGTTACGTGATTATTCTTCTTTGTGGATATGCAACAGTAAAGATTCTGCAGCATGCCTTTTTCTTGAAAGCTTTTTTTTTTATGATCCACAAATAGAATCTACTACACACTTTTTTCTATTTTTTCTAGTCTCTCTCGGGGGATATGGTGGCAAGGATTCCCAGGGAGGCTGGCATGGCTGAACTCTTTGTGGTCTTGCTAGTGATTTGCTCCAATTAATCCTTTCACCTCTTTGGAAAGGCACTATGCGTCTGAAAACTCATAATTTATGAATATTTGCCTTTATAATGAGTTTTCTAAAACTTATAGGGAAGAGAAAAAAAGCAGAATAAAAATTGCCAATATTTTCCAATGTCAATATTGAAAGTTTTCCTGATGCTCAGAGGTGTTGAGTGACTCAGGCTTGGTATTTTCCACCTTTCAGACTCGGGTCTTACAGGTGCATATCACATTTTCTAAGATAGTGGTGGCTGCACTTATGTTTTGTTGGAATTTTCCTAGAGTGACTAGATTAGTGGAGATGTACGTGATCCCCCTGAGGAGCCACAGTAGCATAAAGTGCTCAAATATCTTATGTAACCCAGTCTGAATTCCAGCCACCTCGATGGTACTAAATATCTTTTTTTTTTTTTTTTCTTTTTAAACTTGGCACAAATGAAATTAATGTGATTTATTTGTGGACTGAGGTAAGCCTGAAATCTGGTATCAGAAATCTGGCATCAGAAATCTGGCTCTTTCAGTAGTGGTGAGAAATGGAAAGAAATAAACACTGCTACTTTCTCATTAATGCAATTACCATACTCCATCAAACATGTGCTGTTAAATTTGCAAGGCTTATACTGTTCGTTAGGCATATGTATTCATTAGTGTAGCCATCATAAAATAAACAGGGGAGTGTCCAGCATGGGGAAAATTTCAGAGAACAAGAGCTCACATTATACAAAGCTATGATGATAAATGTCTCCTGTGGCATAATTTTAACTCTTACCATCTGTGATTCCCTGTTGCTATAGAAACTTTAAGTAAATATTAAAAATAGTCTGAAACCAGGAAAAGCACAGCAGGGAACGTCTGTCCTGAAAGAAAACAAGTCCTCAATGTGACCAGGCAATGGCAGGAAAAAGGACTGATGAGAACTTCAGGAATTTCAGCTCAGAGTATTTTCAATATGCAGGGGTGGGTGAGAGAAGGATCCCAAAACAGTGTTTATAAGCAGTCTTAGCTCTGCTACCAAAACATTATCAGATGCTCAGTGCTGTACTTGTCATCTGTTTTCAACTTTGAGCTTGAGAAGTAATTTTACTTTAACTGTTAGAAGATTGGTGTATGTATGTGTATATATATAAATAAATGTGATTTTTACATTTATGACAGAGGTGTTTTTGACTTTTCTGGAGGTAGGGAGGGATGAAGAGCCCTTCTGGTGCATTTTTTTTTTAAAAGCTAAGAACACTGCAGGGTTGTACACCAAATGATGCCACTCAAATAGTAATATAACTGAGTATTTAAGCCAAAGACAAGGCTTAAAAGGAGAGCTGCACTTTCATGCCAGACACCTTGATGGAGGAGCTGCTTCCAGTGGCTTCTTTCTGGAAAATGCAAGAGCTGAGCCCTATGCAATAGCAAAAACCGATCAGGGAAAGAAAGAAAGGGTGAAAGACTGCATTTAGTGGAAGGGCCATGAAGAATTGTTTAAGTAATTGAAAGTGTTGTGAAATGGCAGAGTGCTTGAAGAACCTTCTCCACCAACAGCCCTGAAGAGGACTTAAGGGTGCTGGTTGAGGAGAAGCTCATTGAGCCAGCAATGTGTGCCCATGACCTGGAAAGCCAACGGTTTCCTGGGCTGCATCAAAAGAAGTGTGGCCACCAGGTTGAGGGAGGTGATTCTAACCCTTTACTCCACCCTTGTGAGACCCCACCTGGAGCACTGTGTCCACTTCTGGAGCCCCCAACATGAGAAGGACCTGGACCAACTGGAAGGAGACCAGAGGAGGCTCTCCAGAGAAGAGCCATGAAGATGATCAGAAGGCTGGAGCACGTCTCCTATGAAGACAGGCTGAGAGAACTGAGCTGGAGAAGAGAAGGCTTTGAGGTGACATAAAGGCCTTCCGGTACTTTAAGGGAGGGCTACAGGAAGGATGGGGAGAGACTGTTTATCAGGTAGTGTAGCAATGGGACAAAGGGTAATGGTTTTAAACTGAAAGAGAGTAGATTTAGATCAGATATGATGAATAAATTGTTTGCAGTGAGGGTGGTGAGACACTGGAAGAGGTTGACCAGGGTTGTGGCTGCCTCACCCCTGGAGGTGTTCAAGGTCAGGCTGGATGAGTACATTCAGTAACCTGGTCTAGTGGAAGGTGTCCCTCCCTGTGACAGGGAGGTTGGAAATAGATGATCTTTAAGGTTACTCTTTTTTGGGGAGGGCTAAATTAACTGGGAATGCCCCATCTAAAGAAATCCTTGGTTGAAGAAAAAGCTTTGCATGGAAAGAATGCCCTGCTTGGGGGGAATCGCTAAATGTACTGGGTGTGTCCTCGCTTTAGTCTAATTGCAATGAAGATTTGTTTAGCTTCCTTGCTGAGTGTTCCTGTCCAATTTTTAGTGCTCCCTTTCATTAATTTGGCAGTCACTTCAAAAGTGATTTATCATGAGAGGATGAGAAAACTAACTCGGATTTTATATTAGGCAGTAGCCAGGGAACTTAGATGTAATCGCTGCCGCATAACATCCTGCACAATTCTGTGTGCAGTAGGTTCTCCACGGTGGACTTTAATGTATAAGATCTTATTTGAACTTGCAAATCAACACAGCCTGGATGCTCAAAACAGCCTGGGAACCCAGGTGCCCTCAGCACAAATTAAGGGTCTGTGGCTGGACTCAAGGCACAAGAGACCAGACGAACATAAATCAGAAATTTTGTTTGGCCCTATTATCTCTGATGAGCTGATGGGCAGGTTTTTATCTGCAACCTTGTAGTTTGCTCTGTGATAACGAATGCAAATTCTAAAAGACAGCCAAATGTAGATGCTTTGATTTGTAGGAAAGCTCTGTACCATCAGAACTATAACTTTTAGTGAGAAAAGTCATGTGAGTTCCAATTGCAGCTACTGTATGTCTGAGTTTTCCTAAAAGTGTCTTTTCTTCCCCTCTTTGCATTTTCTGCCTTCTCAAACACCTCGGTGAAATCTGAGAGTTTTCTATATTTGGCCAGAGTTGCTGATCAGTGCTGCCCTTAGCCTGCTGTATATCTGGAAATTGTGGACACTTCTATGGCACAAAAACAGGGTGACTGCACAGCTTCTGTGTAATGAGTCAGCTGCTCTGGAAGTATTGAGAGCTCTTGTCTATGTTCAAAAGCAGCTGCTGTATGGATGCAATAAGCCTGATGCACCTCAAAAACCTTAGTCTTACCCCCAGACTCACTTGAGGTAGGTTCAAGGTTTCTCACAAGGCTGCATAGCCTTTCTGTTGAGTTAATCAGCACAGAAATGGGGCATCTTGTGTGATGTGGAAAACTCTTTTCCAGTCTTGCTGTGATCTGGGAGGACACCTGTACCACCTTCTCCTCACTGATACCGCTTTTCCCTGGCTTGCTGTCCTAGTCCCAGGTGATGGGGGAAAGCCCTCAGGCTTTTCCTGAGACTTGTTTTTAGAGGTGATGAAGGGAACTGACGTGTTGACTTATTGGAATATGTCAGAAGATACAGTTTTGGTCTTTCCGTTGGCACTCCTGTGTGTCCATGGTTGATTCCCACATGCATGACAAACCAAAAATTCCCCAGCCCCCATCTGACTCTACTTCAGCTAATGAAATAGTTTATCCAAAGCTTTACCCACTTCATCTGGGCTGCCATGTAATCATTGTGCAGAAAGGGCTTCTTTGCAACCCTTAGAAGAATATTGTGCAGTCTTGTGAACCTCAGTCTTAGCATTTATTTTTTCTTTCTTGTAGTCCATTTCTGTCTTAGTTTGTGGGGAATCCGCACTCATACTGAAGTACTTTCTGGCATGCTGCAGGAAGGAAGGGTTTTCCAGGAGTTCTGGGAACAGTCCAATTGCTTGGAAGTCCTGCCGGAAACACAGCTTGGAAGTTGCATGGAAAATAATAAAACTTTTCTGTATCTGCTCAAAATAGGCCATAATTCAATAGTATATCTAGTTGGATGTGGTGGAGATGCATAGATACACGTGCTTTGTTTGACTGCTCAGTGTGTGTATTACTTAACACAGACCCTGGGCTTGGCAGTCTCTTCTTACTACTGAAGATAAAATGTTTCCTGCTTTGAGGAATTTACAGCCTAGACGGACACTTCAGGAAGACAGAAGATCCAACAGCAGCTCAAGATGGAAGAGTCCATTTTAGGAAGTTTATCTCTATTTCATGATGGTGATGACATAATTTTTACTTGGAGGAGTAGGATTTATGCTGATGTACTTCCAGCTTTTATGCCAATCTCCTTATGTATTACATTAGAGGGTCCCCGCTGCAAAGGTTTGAAATCCCAACTAGATTAAGATATCTGATCTCTGCTTCCCCAAAAATTCCTCTGTGTTGTTAAAGGAAAGCAGAAAGCTGATGGAAGGCATAGAAGTGTGCAAAAGGCCTGCCATATTTCACTAGGATTTACTCTGACATCTGCCTGTAGCTAGTTGATTTTTCTTTTTTTTTTTTTCTTTTGACCCAAATAGCAACATAACTGAGATCAGCAGTCAGCAGCACACATTCTTTAATGCATCTAGAGAATTCAAATTATTGTTTTATGGGGGAAATGTAGGCATGCAATTAGAATTTCCATCTGTGCGATCCTCTACACGGGTATGGTGGCAAACACATAGCATTAAATAAGCTTATTGCAGCTGTGGGAGGAGTGCTAAGGGCAAACTTACTCTGTTTATAGTTTTGCTGTAAATTTTTACTTCTTTGGAAATATTGCAGATGTTTACAAAACTTCCATATAGCTGCTTCCTGAAGCTATGCCTTATCTTTAACCTCAGCTGAATGCTTAAACGATCCAGAAGTTACAGAATTCCCTATTTGCACAGAAACCTTGTTCCTGTTAGCTGTCCCTTCAATGAAAAGCCCTTACTGTGTTTTGTCATAGTTCAGTGTTCTACAGCATAGATCTGTGTATGTTTTCAAGCAAACTGGGGCCTTGTTTTGCATGAATTGAAGCTTAGTTTGGAGGCAATTTAAACCTCTGTGTATTTTGCCCGTTGGGCTGTAAGGAATACGTGGTTTCATGTGTATTTGAGAAACTTGTACAAAATTTATATTTCTTTGACTGCATCTTGTTTCGCAGTGAAAAGCCATGTCTTTTGTGCTGGAGGTGTAACATTAAATTGTGGGGGAAAAAAAAAAAACAAACCCAAAATGCCACTTCCAAGTTCCAAAAGGCATTTCCTTCCTTATTCTGTCTGCATAACTTTCCATCTTGTACAGGCTCAATAGTTTCCATTCTCACTGTTCAAGATCCCATGGATCCGGAGAGCTCATGGCGACTATCATTTTATTCTGCTGAGTACTTTAAAAGTTGTAATGAGACTGTGTGGTAAACTTAATAGAGCCTCCTGGTTATTCTCACAGTACTTGTAAAAAATTACTTGGTGTCATGACTTCATATCCAGATGACTGTATAAAATTAGGAATACTCTTAACGCCTGTTCTTGGAGATGTATATTTTTCTAATTTATTAGTGCCATGAAAATGCAATCATTTTATCAGGGAGATAACCCAGAACTTTCTAAATGCTCATGAATAACATGCCAAGTCTTTTCTGCGTTCAATAATAAAGTTCAAGGCATAACGCACTGGACACATGGGAAAAGATCTTTTTTCCTTGCAGATGATTGATGTGCCAATCTTTCTTTCTACTTCCAACATGCTTGTGCTTGGAGATGCATATTTTTTTAAAGGAAAGGTTACAGGCCTTTTTTTCGACTCATAAACTATTTAGAATCTTACTATTTTATCAATTAAAGTTCATGATAGCTAAGTTAAATGTCATCTCTTGCAGGATATTCTTAAGGGCCTTGTGGAATAAACTTTTCTGCTCAAATAATGCAGACCACCTAACCCATTCCCTTCTTCTGGCCTGTAATAATTAGTGTTGTATATAAGTAGCTTTCCTGTTGCGTTGTACTTTTTATTAATCAAGAGAGGGGAGGAAATGAAATGCTAGCATGGTTTTCATCAAAAATGGTCCTTTGTTTTTGCAGATGTTTACTGCTTCTAGAACTTAATACCCTTATATTGTCTTACCATTCTGTTTCAGGTAACTTATGATGAAAAAAAGTGATGGGAGAAGCATACTTGGATTTTTTTTCATGAACCACAGCACTGAGGCATGCACCTATAATATATGGTCCCTTCCTAGCTTATGGAATTTCTTTCCTGTAAGGCCTCTCTTGCCCTCCTTTCACCATCAGTCTTCTTCCCTACCCCCCCCCTTTTTTTTTTTTCATTCTGGGAAACAGAAAATAAAAAACCCCAATGAATATGACTTACTGCACTGAACTAATGACTCTGCAATGGTTCTGCCTTTCCCTAGAGCTGGCTTAATATTCCCACGTTAAGGACAATATAGTCTGTCCTTATAGAATGGTAATGACAGCACGATCTCAGACAGCTTTGTGTGCCAATAGGGGAAGAAGGGATGGCTCTTATGCTGGATCTCCAAGATGCGTGGCTACAACCCTGCAGGAACCCAGATTCTCTGGAGCCAGACAATGAATTGTTGGATAACAGTGGGGAAAACACTTCCTCTTTTAATGTGTCAGTCATTAACTCTTTTGGCAAATAAGAAGGCTGGTTCTTTCAAGTGCTTGAGTGATACTGGTGAGGCATGTGGCACAAAAGCCAGGAGCCACTTTTATCTCGTAGTGCTAAAATGCAGTAATTTCTGGAGATGTCCATGGGTGATGGTCTGTGATAGGGCAGCTTGTGTAAGTAAGATTTCAGGAAATGCAGGTGCTTTAACAAATAGGCTCAATAGGCATGATAATCCCTGGTATTTCAAAGTCTATCTGTGGAACAAAGCAAGTATAATATACAAAATTATGCATATATGTATGATATGCAATCACATGTAATCAGAAGCATGTGTGACACATGGTCTGAGTAATATGCTGCTCTAGTTAAGCTCAGTTGTAAGAGTCTACTGAAGTTGCTGGAAACTTTTTATAGATTTGGGGTTCTTCTCCGGGGTGGTTGTCTGGTACTGTGGCATTGTTAGAGACATCATGGCGTGTGTTTGCCACCTTTGGAAGTGATATCTGTGTTTATTCCTTGTGAAAGATACACGTTTACACACAATGGGTCTGTACCTGTGCAAAGTGGATTCCTTGCAGACTGGTAGATCCTTAATAGGTGCCTGGTGAGAATGTGGGTGCTGGTGTTGTCAGACCCAGATGTAATGGGGTTGAATATCCAAAGACAGGTGTGCATTTTGACTCTACATCACACGTGGCACTGAGTCACCCAGAGCATACATAGCAATCTTTTGCCCAGGGACTCAATGGATCATCAGTCACCATGAGGACAACAAAGTAGAGACACTAATAGCTGATAACTGGGATTTGTTTTTACTGTGAACAGGAGAAACTGGTGGGGTTTTTTGCATGGTAATTTCTATCCTTTAAGGATGCTTTATACCTGCCTGTCTCCCCCATGGTTGGGTTGCCATACTGGCCCAGAGGAAACCAGTACCCTCTTGGCAGTCTCTGGGCAGCATTAGCTGCTGCAGAGTTACTTGGCACCTTGACTGTCTAGAGAGGCCCAGATGTTTGTTTAGGTGTGTGTTTTTTTTTTTTTTTTCCCCCAAGAGAAACAGTTTAATAGTAAATGGCATAGGATTAACATCACCACAATTTATTAATTGCCAAATCAATTGCCAAATCTTAAGGGAATAAAAAACTAAGTTTTTTAGATGTTAGCAACATATAGTCATGTAACTGAGGCTAAGTGCTTTTGCAAAAGGTCGTAACTGCTTTGCTAAAAACTGGTAGTCATATTTCACTATAATCTTTAGTTGATGCTAATGGTACCAAAGAATTACCGAGCAAAAATAAATGCCCTAAAAAACCCAAATCCTTAACTAGGCAAAGAATACAAATGGTATTTATAAATGTCTGAGATTTCTTCTTTATCTGGAAACCCAGACAGGGTGCTTAATCACAGTGTTCTTTTCTGGAGGTAGAAAACCATATAGCTTCTGCCCATCTATCTAAAATACAGGTAATAGGGAAAGCTATTTTATGAGGTCAATGTTTCTGCTAACTGGTAATTTAGCAAGCTGGTGATGATTATCAACATAATGAGAAAAGTGACAAGGTGATATCTTCCACCTCCAGAGCTACCTAGGCTCTTAAAAATTCTGTGAGTGTTCTGAACCTACCTCCTCAAAATGCCTCCATCTACTATTATTTTGAATTTAAATTCAGCCCTCAAAGGTATGAGAGAGTTGCAGAGTATTTTACTACTGATATGATGTGCCTGTAAGTTGTTGACTATGCCAAATTATGCAGCAATACTTCTGTATAGCCTGTACAGTAATTAGATATGGAACCTAAGCCCAACATTTGGCCTTGGGGAGTTTAATTCAGTTGATTGTAGTGTTGGTGGGAAAGTGAATTCTGTAATTGAGGCTGAGATCTGACGTCCTCCACAGTATTTGAGTATTCAAATACAAAGTTTTGGGAGAAGTCCATTTCTAATATTCACACTAATTTATCATTTTAACTGACATACTTGGAGCCCGGTACAATTGTAGGTTAAACAAAAGGAAAACAGGATATTAAAGGATCCAAAGGGGCATGTCCAAGTTCTGTGTGAGTCTCTCTCTACTGGCTTTCATGGAATGTGGCCCGTTCTGTAGAAATGCTTCTTGAATTCTTTTCATTGGAAACACTGACAAAAAATTAATATGCCCCTAATGTGAAACAGACTTGTGAAACAAAACAAAACTCAGCTTTTTATAATTGTCCAAGCCCAAAGGAAGTGCAGAAGCTAAACAAATACCATAAGAATGTAAGAGAAGATTTATGCTTTCAGTTTTAATACTTTAAAGTATGAATAACAAAGATAAGGTAATGGTGGGTCTATCTGCTAATTAGAGTAGTGCTGCAGGCATACTGAAATTTTAAATGGCCAGTCTTAATGTAATTTAGACAGTGCATATTTGAAAGAGGTAATTTTTAGAATAGTCCTGGAAGGGTCCAGGTTGCATTTGGACCATGGTGCTGGAGTTTGGTTGTAGCAGTTCACCCCAAAGATCTGGCTGCTTCAGAGCTTCAGGAGTAGCAGAAATAAGGCTGTTAGGGATTGAGTCCCAATAGAAAAAACCGATGGGATACACCTCTGGTGGGGTAGAGTCACCTTAAAATGGATGTAACTCTGCTGAAGGCCCACTTAAGGATTGATTAATCCTGTGTTAAATATATTTGCTGGCTGGTTTGGTAACTTGTCAACTTACCAAAGTAACTTTAGCAAGTGCATCACATTCTAGAGTGGGAGAACAAGTAAATTGGTCGGATACTGAGGTGTATCTTGTTGAAGTTACAGCCTTAAATAAAAAGCAGTGTAAAAAAATTCACTGTGAAACGTTTTTTTTGAGAGTTCAGCACATCCACCTTTCATTGAGAAAGTGAAGGGCATTTAATTTTTGTGGAATTATTTCCCCTGTGAAGGTAGCGTGGTGTGTTTTTTGTAGTACTGTTGCTGGTTTTGCAGGGTAATGCAAGAGGCAATTGTCAGGATGTGAAAACAGGATCCTGGAAGTCATCCTGAAAAGCATAATGAAAAGTACTTGACTCTTTTACGCATTAACTGCAATGATTCAATTGATGCTTAATCCCTGCTTGCAGGCCTATTTTTTTTTCCCCTTCTTTTATCATCTTTATTTTTTAGAGTTGGTTATTCTGGGTGCAAAGCTATTGTGGGAAATCTCCACTCCTCAAGATGAGAATAGTTTTACTGCTGACTTAAATGGTGCTGGTCAATTTGGCTTTAAATGTAATGGGCCTAGTCCATCAGGAAGCCAGTGCTTTGCATGGAAAAGGACATAAATCAAGCTTTTCAATGCAAAAAAGATACTGGTTTAGGTGGACTGTGATAGTAAGTATTGAAAGAATATATTTATTTGGGGAGCAAAACAGCTTCTAGAAAAATGCTTTTCAGAATGCAGTAATGGGCATTTATATAGATTTTAAAAACTTTTGTTGGTGTTAAAATTTGAATTTTGGCCTCTGGTTTCCACTTCCTAGCAAAGAAGGCCTGAAAATGTTTGTTCTGAACTCCTGTCCAGTTGTGACTTGCAGCATAAGGTACAAAGTCCAGAACTTTTCTTTGAACAGGTGGAGGACCTGTGTCCATGCTCTCCCCTGGTAATTAATGAGCACTCGGCTCTCTCAGTGCACAGTAACATTGAAATTGTGCTGGAAATAGTTGTTGGACAAACACCAAAAATCCTGAGGGCTTAAGTCAAGGAAAATCCCTCTTACCTTGCAAGTAACTTGCAGGAACAAATGTAAAATGAAGTCTGCATTAGATCACTCTAGCTACTTATTGCAGTACGCTGTGGTCAGGAAGAGGAGCATATGATCTATTCCTCCACTGTATACATTCCAGAAAAAAATGTATTTGTTGAGTTTATTTATAGGCACTTCTGTGGTGCTTACCATTGCAGTATCATTTCGTTACTCTTAGGGATTTCATGCCTTTAATGGAAAAGGACAGATGTTTTTCCTCATTAGAGGTTTGCAAGTGAGGGCACATCACAGAAATTCTTCTCAGGCCTAAATTGTTACTCTAAAATAATTAGCTGTAAAGAACGTCACCCTTTTGCAGCAGTTCTTGCAGATTTCTTAACAGAAAGCAAACAATGAATGTACTCTTCATGTTTCTGTAAATGCACTGAGTGTTAAATATGAAATTAAATGGTGAAAAAACTCTGTGCATAGTTTTCCTGACTTGCAGCAGTATTCATTTATCTGGACACTCATTCTGGTTAAAGGCATATGTAATGGGGGAATATGTCTGCTTGGAAAATATTAATCCCTTCCTTGGCCTGCTTTTCTCCCACTCCCCAAAATGCTGATGGTGACAACGAAAAGAATTTCATTTTTAACAAGAAAATTCTTTTGACATTTTAATTTGGGGGGGAGGGGGAAGAATCTTAACCTTATGGTTTTTTTTAAAGTAAAATAATAAAAAATTATGCCAAGTAAAGCTCTCACTTCAAACTTGATCAGTGCCACCTGTCCCTGCAGTCCCTCACAATGCCAGGCTGTAGTTCAGGCTTTTTGTTTGCTGGGCATTGTGAGAAGCCCAAGTCATCCAAAAAACTTGTCCTCAAAAGAATGATGCTTTGAGTCATTTGTCCATTTAAGAGGTGATGTCTTAACCTGTCTGAAGGTAAGTTTTTTCAGATGAAATAAGTCTTTTTCATTTTCGTCACTATTTTGGTCCAAAAAGTTAGCAGTTCTCAAAGCAAAACATGATTTTTATGTGGAAAAAAGTATTGCTGAACTCCTGATTTTCTTTATCTTCTAACTGGAGTTTTCATTTTTCAAGTTCTAATCTCACTCCTGTTACTGATTTGATGCTTAACATAAATTTAATTTCTCTTATTTTAGGTCTCTTACTGAGACACTGTCTAGAGGAAGAAAAAAAAAAATGGTATAAAGATTTAACTCCTGATAGAACTTTGCATACTTGAAACACTATACATAATTTTTAATGTTTTCTGTGCTAATCCTTTGGGCCAAAACTATCTCTGGAATATGATCCAAAAAGAGAACAGGAAGATCATTTAGAAAAAAATGTAACTGTCAAGTCTTTCATCTGCATCATTAGTATACCGTGTGTGGTCTCTGGAAATTTGAAGGTAGACTGAAAGCTTTGACTCTTGTAACTCATATGTACAATGAGTATGACTTCTGGTATATGTTTTATAAAGTTTTTGTCAGTCTTGAAAATGTTGTAACTTGCAAAAGAGCCTGAAGCTAGAAAGAATGTGTGAAGTAAAGAATACAATGGACATTCAGAGAAACTCACAGGAAGAGAAGAAATCTGATCCTGAAGACCTTTCTGGTACTCCAGTCTGAGGAGGTGGTGCATGACTCCTTAAAGCCCAGAGGCTGTATGATTCCTTGAAGCCTAGAAATCAACCATTCAAAGTGAAATTACACTGAGCCAAAAACAGGAAGGGAACTGATATGGGGGGAGAAGGAACCTTTTTTTGGTCAAAGAGGTGAAGGACAAAGCTTGTTATGGCTCTGAGCTGTTTTGGGGACACTCTCTTTGACCAAGCAAGAGAAAAGCTGCAGGGGTAGGTGGCCCTCCAAGAGCAAGGGATGGGAGAAGGACTGATTGCCCTATTCAAAGGTAGCTAAGATGAAACTGCTAAGGATGAGCTGTTTTTCTGTAACCTTGCCCAAAAGTAGATTTCTTTTTCTTATCTTCTTGTTGTAATGTTCCTCAATTTGTAATAAGAATGCTAAATTCCACTTTTTTGAGTGAGAACTTTTCTAGAGTGAGAATTAACTTATTTTTGTCCTATTGGTGTGAGGTTTCGGGGGGAACCTGGACTGTCTTGTTGTGGGCAGTCAGACTTTAATCTGAGAATTTGGACACCAAGTGTGAGTAAACACTTCCTTGATATGTAGGCCTGTGCCTCAGGAGACAGTGGGAAGATTGTTTATGATTGTCAAGTAGACCTCGACAGTGTACTGTGCATGCTATTGGCTCCCACCAGGAATTAACTTTTTGTTTATCCCTAATGAAAATATTATGTTTCTAAATTTGGGCAACTAAATTATAGCAACTAGCTTTGGAGTTTTGATGTATTTAAATAAAAAATGGATATCACATATGTAAGAAAAGCTTATATCCTCTTCCACATCCCTTCTTATGATGGTAGGAAGAAATCCCTTCAGAAAGCAGAACGATTTCTGTGTTATGAGGAGTTTATGTGCATCCTTTAGTTATAGGAGGAAAAAGAATCTGCTCATTGATAATATCTCATAAGTCAGCTCTTTTGTGTAGCAGTGTTGTAAACACAGAAGTCAAGTACATTAGAATTACGAAGTGTAGCCTCTCTGTAAACTTGGTGATATTGGTTATAGAACTCAGACTTAAAAGCCAGATGTTATTGATGGCCATTTGTTCCAGCTGGGAGGGTCTTGATTGGTCCTTGAATTCAAACTTCAGTGGAGAGAAGATTCTTACTGCTGTACGAGAAACTTTCATCCCAAGAATCACCCACATAAAGAAAAAAGCCTCCTGCCTGACTCTGACTGCATTATTTCTTTATGGAGGTTGATGGTTGGACTAGATGATCTTAAAGGTACCTTCCAACCTAGATGGTTCTATGACAGTGTTCATGGCTAGTGATATGTCCTGATCGTGGAAGGTTCCTGTGCATTCATCTGCCTGTCTCTAAGGTGCTATTACAATTATTGGGTGTTCAGAAACTCACCAGAAACAGGCTATATGAAACTGCTTGGATGGGGGACACCAAAGTTATAGAAAGCTGTCTTGGACAGTAGATGATACTGTTTTCTGACTCATAAATATCTTAGTACATTGCTGTGGGACAAAATCAGACTGTTGGTAAGGCATATGGTGCTGGGGGAAACAGTCTGTTGGATGTGTTGTAAAACTGAATTTATAACATATTTCTCTGGCATAGCAATGTAATGTCTCTATGAAGGGAGAAAATTCCAGTTCACTGACTTAGGCTCTACCGAGCTGAAACTCTTCCTGCATCTTCCTCTCCGTGTGCTTTTTGTACCCAGTTTCTTGATGCTCTCTTGCTAAGCAATTGCTTTCTTTTGCTCTTCACTGCATCTGTTTCAGTGGTAACTGAGGTGATTCATATACATATCTGAGAAACTCACTACAAGGAGAGGTAGTGTGTAATACGGCATCTGTTTAGAACAGAGGTTTATGCAAGTTTTCAGTTCAATAGGTAACCTCTCCCTCCTTATAGAAAAAAATGTTCAAGTCAAGCTTCTACGCTATTCAGTGGCTTTTATTTCTCGTCCTCCAAAATTCATCTTCCCTGCTAAGAGACAATAATGTGCCCCATTAAGTACATTGGAGTGACATTGAAGTGATTATTTCCTGTTGGAGTTTTTGTGGAAACCTCAAGCAAGAACAACTGTAACGTAGACGTGTGCCTAGCAGGAGTTTGACTGAGACCACCAACTCATTTCACATAGGCTGTCAAATGGCTTTCAAAGCACCCGCTGCCTGGGACTGGTTTTGAATCATTGACTTAGGGTGGAAATATTTCATATCCATTACTAATCCCCTGGGCCAGCTGACTTCCCACCCCTGTGGTCATTATTTTTAAGGAAAATCAATTAAGTGCAGAAATTCAGCTTTGTGTTCTTTCACTTAGGTCTCCAGCATTCTGTGCTATGTCAGGGAGGCTTTATGAAGTCTGGGAAAAATGTAGAATAATCAGGAGACAGGAGAGGGGTAAAGCTTTGTTTCTAAACTGCAGCATGCACACCCCACGCCCCCCAATTTATATACTTAACTAGCAAAAATGACTCATAATACTGCTTTCTAATTACAACTTTCTCAGTTTCTTAGTGCTACTTGAATACTGTTGTTCCTCTCCAGACTTGCTGGGCTATTTGTTTTCAAGGGTTTTCCTGGTTTTGTTTTTTTAACTTCTGTTAAAGCGTAGAAAGAATTGTGCTCTGCAGCTGGGTGTATAAAGCAACATACTACCTCCCTTTAAATTTCACAGGGAGCATTTTCATCTGATGAGTCAGAGGAGCAATAAAAGCTTTTCAAAGGATGTGGATGTCTAATTATTTCAAAGTATTGACTTCAGTAAAAGATTGACAGTCAGTATTTTTGATGAAAATAAAATTGCTGAAGAATGATTTAATGGTTGGGATAAGATTCCTAGTGCTGACAGGTTTTTGCTCTGTTCAGTAGTACTCATTGTTGATATTACTCTTCCTCAGCCCAGGATGTTACTGTGTACTTGCAGAAATGCCAGTGGTGATTTCACTTCACAGGATTATGTATTTGTGGCAATTGCCATCTTTTCAGAGACTTGCAAATCTGATAAACAAGGCATATATGTGTACTTCAAGTCTTCCTGCTGCTACTTCCATGTTTTCTTCCCAATAAAGATCATGAAGCTGGGACTTCAATTTACCTCAGTACTTCAGGTAGTTACATCCTTAAATATGAAGGTAAAAAAGGATCTGTAAAAGTGTGTAGAACAATATTATGGGAACTTGGCATAATGTCCGGAAAATTTGTCTGGAAAGCTGTGGGTTTCCTTTTTACTCATAAGCCTCTAAGTAGATTTGCTTTATTGCAATGCCAATAAATAATTTAAGCCATTTATATTAGACAACTTGTGATCCCATCCATTAGGCTAGGATTTTTCTGTTATGATGGTAGAAACTTGCTTTTTTTTATATGGCAGTTCCATGATGGATAGCATTGCTTTACAGTTTTTTAGTATTGGGTGGATGTCTCATGCTTTACCAATGCTCTTTTAACCTCTGCTGAGTAGAGCAACCGTAAGAGTCTGTAATGGAAGAGATAAATAGTCTCATTGCTATGGAAAGCAGTAGCTTGCTCCCAGTTCCACTAGAGACTTCAGGAGCAGTCTTTAAGCTCTTTCTGCATCTGAAGCTATTTGTGTGCAAAATGGGTACAGAATCTTTACTTTCTAGGGAGATTAGAAAACCTTTCTGGAGAGGTTAGGAAACTGCTGAAGAATGCTTGCTCTTAACATTCTCTTATGGAAATTGCTCTGTCACTGCAAAATACAAGTTTTTTTTCAAAACTGATATTGCTATATAATGACCTTCTAGCATGTTATGTTGTTTGACTGTATTTTTTGCCTTTTTTCCCTGACTTGATGACCCGTTAATGATCAAGTGATAGCAGTATCACCCCCAGCATATTTTTTGGTTGCTTGTTCTGTTTTGTAACAGTTCAAAATCAGTGTTTCTCCACCACCATCCTTCTTCAGCAATGAATAAATGATGGGGTGGTTCTATTAGTTTCCTCACCTCACCTAAAGCATGAACTTCTCTCGTGTCTAAAGCAGACTCTTTCACCATCCAGAAAATGGTTTAATTTGTTATGACAGATTTGATATTTTTATCCAAACCACAAATTCACCATTTCCCCCCCTCCCTTTTCAAGTACCCAGAGCAATGCACACAGTTGTCATTCATCTCTCTCTGTCAGGTTCATTTCTACTATATTTGTCATAGTTGTCTCTGGAAATGCTGGGGTCATCTCTTCTGGTTCTGGGATGCTGAGGAAAGAGGCACTTTATTAGCTTGTTTGAGTGAGAGACAATGCATCAAAGTTGTGTTGTGACAATAAAAATGTGCTAGAACTCCCAGTGGCTCTAGTTATGTCTAAATATAGTTTAAAAGCCTATGCAAGAGTTGTGGTGAGCTAATTAAAGACAGTATGGTAGAAAGCACTAAAAAACTGCAAGTCCTAAGGGAAAATAAGTTATCTCAGTGTCTGTGATATTCTTTGGTGCTCCCATTTATCCTGTAACTCTTAATTACTGCTGTTAGGGAACTGTTTGGATTCTGAAGACTTTAGGGCCTGACCTTTCAGTGATCTTTGTGAATGGATCCTGCTGCTTTGTGCAGCCCTTGTGGAGTCCCCAGGCCTATTGACAGCTCATCTCACCAAGTTTGTTGCCAGTTCAACACTTCTGTGAGTCCAGCCAGTTCTGAAAGGCCATTGGTGTGCTATCCTGATCGAAAAGCTGTTTTGTATTTGTTACTTAGACAATCTTGGTTTGTTTTTGTCATCGAAATGAGGTACAAATATGTGCTCTTCCCTTCAGTAAAATGTTGGGAGTATTTTCCTTGCTGTTTATGTTGACATGTGTTGTTTAGATTTGACTTCTAGCTGAGCAAGAGAGTGATCAGATCTCTGACTTGATAAATTCAGTATGTTGCTGTGCAAAGTCCATTCCGGAGCTCAGTGAAGGTAAAAAATAAATTTTTAGTCAGCTTTTGTCATAATCAGTGAGAAAAAAAAATTACACTTCTGTAAGAGTGAGATCTCTGCTGTAGAGACTGTTTTTCTAAGGTTTTTTTTTTCTGACTTATATGGTTAAATGCACTAAGATACCCTTAATACCTATAAAGATTTTTAGATTTTGGATAACTGATGAAATAATAGTCAAAATACCCAAGGAAGGCTGTTCTCTACTCAAGGCAATATGTAAATAAAAGAATAAATGAAGTGCAAAGGAAACATCAAATATCAACATTGACTTTCTTTTGTCACCACCTCTGACTTCCACAGGCAAAGGTCTTTCTTCTCACCCTTTGAACAGTTTCAGGTTTGTCTCACATGTGACCAGAGTAAGAGTGAACCACTTCCAGCTATCTCTGCTCTAAGAAAGCAGTGGGAAAAGCTCCAGCCTGGCTTTAAGAAAGCATGCTGTAGATATGTCAGTTGTCAGCAGCTTCCTTTCTTCTGATATCCTACTCCTCTCAGTCCTAGAAAGCCCTGCCCTGAATCTGTGGTAGTGTCTGTTCTCTCTCAAGCAAATGCAAATGTCAGAAGCCCTGGAAGGGAGACAATCCAGTCTGTTGCCCTGATGGGCTGTTGGGATAAATGGAAGGAGTTTCTCTGAAGTCACTGTGGCTTTGCTGATTTACATGCAAATAATTTGTTGACATATTTTCATAGACTATCTCCACGTTATGTCTGGAAATGAGAATGATTAATATGTGGCTCATGTTTCTTGCTGATACTTGCTGACTTGACCTCTTCTCTTCTAGCTATGCTAATGGTCTCCCTGAAAGATTAAGCCATTGTAAAAATTTCCCTTTCCAAGTTTTCCAAGTTAAAATGATCACCCGCAAATAAGGGCCCTTCCATTAGGACTACAAAATATTGTGTTCCCAGTCTTTTCTTCTAGAAGAAGCTGCTGATGCATGTTGTTTCTTACCGTGTTGTGTCTTCCCCTCTTGGTTTATGCCTGCTATAATTCCACTTTGCGTTAGCATTATGAAACAGCAGAAACCATGCTTGTTCTCAATTGCCAGTGTCATCCTCTTATATCTTTACAAGTACTGAAACAAAGGGTGAAAAATTTTTTGATTGATATTTCACTTCACTGGGTAGCGTGGGGTCCCTTGCTTACTCTGATGTTCATCTTGTTGACCTTCAGGCTCCAAATAACTATCTAGACTCAATTTATTATTTTGGGGAAGCTGTTGATAAGGTTTCCCTGAAAATAAGAGTTCATATTGCTCTCTATGTAGTCTTGTTTATAATAAAGATAAAAATGCAGGGGGAAATCACTGATAGTCTACTCTGGGGTTACCGCATGCTATCTATGAGTACTGAGAACTTGGGTCTTCTTGGTCTGCTCCATGTGAGACGGAAGAGTTGCTGGCTCTCATGGGCAAAGGGTGTTACTGTGTTTGAACAGAGCATGCAGTGTGAATAATAGTGGGAAATAAGGAACAAAGAGCATTTGAACTTCTGATAAGCAGTTCAGCTATGCACCAAAATGTAAACATTTGGCACAACTGTCTGGCGCACATGTTTCATATTTCAAAAGATGAGTTACAATTTCTAAAAGCTTAAGGGCTTTGATGTTCTCCAGTTACTTCACGATGAGTTCCTAAATGAATCTGTGAGGAATGGATTCTCTTGTCTCAGGACTTACAACATGTTTTAACATTTTTACTTTTGTCTTTACTAAAGCAAAGTTTTGGGATGTGTGAAATGAAAAAATAGAAATATCCAGACAGTATCTAGGTGAAGGTTTACCAAAAGTTCCAGAATTCTTGGATAAAGACAGTTTCCCCACAAACAAAATAAATTAAAATTAAAAAGGAGTTCTAACTGCCCAGGATCATTGGTCCTTGTTCAAGTAAAACCAAATGTACAATTTTGCTGAACAAGTTTTTGCTGAATGGATGCTTCAAGTCCTTCCTGTCCTTTGTAGGAGGAATTGGAGAAGGTCTACCCAACGTTTGTGGGGAAAAAAGCCCACAAGATTATTTTATATTGGTTTTCTCCATGAGGAAGTGCTCTAAGACTAAAACAAAGCAATGTCTGGCTCTGGTGCTAAGCAAGTAGGAGAGACCATATATACAGGAAAGATGGGTAGAAGTGTAGGCAGCTTCTGCTTTGCCAGCACAAGGGATCTACCATGGTGCAGTCAAACTCAGTAACTTTGGGCTGGGCTCCTTTCTCTGCCTGTCAACTCAGACCTCAAGGTAGAGCCCTGAGAAGGATTAGTGCTGACTCTTTCCTTCAATGTATTTCCAAATTAGTTTAACTTTGGGCAGGGAATACTGATGTTTTTTTCTGAATCTCCAATGCTGAATAGATATGGAAGGAAATCTATATGCAGACATCATTTTGCTGCATGGTTTGTTTTTTTCTTGGTGATAACTGTGCAGTGGAATTCAAGGGAAACCTATCATAATTAATATATTACAGTAAAAGGCAGTTAAAATACATTGCAACCTCACATTTTGTCACTGATCTGGAGACAACACAGTATCAGACACAAACTCAGAGCTGCAGACCAAATCTTCAATGCAGTTAAGCTGATAGACTGAGGTGTAAAAGAGTAGGCATGTCTGAAACTCGTATCCCAGCTAAGATGTGACTCTTCCCTTGGCAGAAACTACCAGGATCCTCTTGTGCTACAGATCTTCTGCTAGAGACTTATTTACCTGTTCTAGTGGTTTTTTAATCACTACTTGAAAATGAATAACTGACAAAAAATGTTCCACCTACCCCTCCGTGGCCTGGACATGCTGCTTATTCTGTATGTGATGACAACGAGAGGTTCATGCTTTCCATGGAGCCACAAAGGAGTGTACAGAGAGTGTTCCTCAGGACAGACTAACAGAGATGCTCTCCCTTTACTTGGGGGAAAAAAAGCCTAAGGTCACTCATTGACTCCTGAGGACCAGCAAGAACCACCCTGTCTGGCAACATGTAGTAAAGTGAGAATTGTGGTTCAGGATCAAAATGGATTTTTAACTTGTACTGGTGCTGAAGTCTATGGAGAATCTGTCCAGAGTACAGGAGGGAATATCACAGTTAAGTTCAGGTGTTTAAAATGTTTATAATTTTTCTAATGTTTTTGTAACACACTCTTGGTATTATATGCAAGGGAAACAGAATGGCATAGAGCTGCTCTTGTACACTGCTATGTACAATGAAAAAAAATACCTCTAATTTAAATTGCTTTTTTGCTTGGGAAGTAAGTATTTCATAAGCAGAACCCCTAATATTTAGTCAGTCTCAACTCATCAGCTCAGCAGCCGTGTCCTCTGACCGCAGCCCAGGCTCGCTTTGCAGGCCTGGCTACAGAAGCAGATTCCAGAAAATTAGTTTAGCATGTCAGTCCAGCAAGGACCTCCAGACTTTGGGGGCAGGAATGAATGGAGGCACAGTTCTTGTGCAGACCACATGGATTCAAGACTGCCCTCTGGTTTACACGCGCACACACTGAGCTTGGGGGAGCTGCACAGGTGTATGAGAAGGCAGAAACAGGGATGTTTGTGTTTGTTTTAAAAGCAGTACAGATCTGGACTATGCAACCAGATCTGTACCAGTCAGACACATGCTTTATGTCCAACCAGTAGCTAACTTCATACCTGAGGCTAGATTACAGAATATGTTGTTAGTTCAAAGTGCCTTTGTACTGTTGCCAAACGAGGAACAGGCTCATTGCTTATTCTCCAAATCAAAAATATATTGTAAAAAGCAACATAACACAGCATTAGGGCTGCACGGTTTAAACATTAAACAGTCAGCAGAAGCAAAAGGAAAGATTTCTTCGGCAGCGTTAGCCCTAAGCCAGGCTATTAAGTTATTTCTATTACTGTTTTTCCAGCTAGGCATGTAGCTCACTACCTGTGCTTGCTCTTGATGAAATTAGCAGTGACATTTCTGTGCGATGGGGAGGCAAATGGAGCCTTAAAATGGGCTGGTATGAAGCAGTGCCAACTGGTGAGTGTAAACCCCACCAGTGCATCTGGTTCAAATTGTAACTTGAATTGACCTAAAACCATTTCGCAGAATGAGAGGTGTCTCTAGAGATGGCGTTTGTTCTTTATGGCTGGATGTAGAGGCCGTGGCTTGATTTCCTTAGGAAGATAATACTTGTAAGGTCTGAACAACTCTGAGCCCAAAGTATGTGTGCAGGTTTGTCTGGAAGCTGCAGAAATAGCTTTGTTCCCCTCCCCCTATTCCCCCCCTGCCCTTTTTTTAAGAAGAGAGATATAACTTGAAGGTATTGCAACGCAATCAATATGAGTCCCTGGTAATGGCAGCTGCATCTTGAGACCATCCCTACTCTTGTTTTTCCAGCCAAAGAGCTGAGCTGAGTCTGGCAACAAGTTCAATTTGAGCCTAGCAAAAGCCAGGCTGGCTGGAAGAATTAAAAACTGGCTGATCTTCTTGTTCACACCCAAGAAAGGTCATAACTGAACTTCAGGGCCTTCAGTGAATTGAATTGCACTTACATATGTTAACACAACTTGAGACACTGACAGTTCTTTTAAGCATTTCAGATTTTTGCTGCCAGTGAATATCTGGCCTTGCCATGAGTTATTTAACGTGCTTCTGAGACGCGTGCTCTGTAAATTGGTTTAAGAAGCGTAAGCCCACAAATTGTAGATTTCTCTCCAGTCACTGTAAACACTGGTTGAAGTATGCAATCCTATAGATTTGCAGCCCTGTAGTTACAACTGAAAAGGTCTTGAAAGCTGGTCAAAGAAGAGTAAGAGCGAATACGTACTTTTGGCAAACACAGTCAAAGGTTCCACTTCAGTTATTTGCCGATCTTATTCCAGGCGCTATGGGTTTGACAAACTCATAATTTCAGATTCCTCGTTAACTGCCTGAGAAATAAAGCTTGTGTCTTTTTCTCTTCCTGTTCCATTTACTTAATTTTCACTTGGAGCAGATCTTTGTCTCCTGGGAGGAAAAAAAAAAAAAAATCCCTGGAAGAGTGGCTGCTAAGCTTGCCCAGTAGCTCATGGATAGGGGCTGATGCTGCAAGACTTGGAAGTGGGCAAAGTAAATGACTTCAGGAAGCCAGCAGGCATGTGTTGTGCTGTGCCACTGCCCAGAGCAGCCTGTGGTAGGAGAGCAAGAAGGGCAGAGATGGGAAAGTGGCAGTTCCAACATTTTGAAGTCTCTAGAGATGGGATTTATGAAAAGATTTCAAACTGAAAAAGCCCTTTTGATTATCAGCCTGAGGATATAAACCTTAAGGATGAGTACTGGGGTAGAAGATAATCACAGCTTGAACAATCAGTTTAGGAGCAGTAGGCATTTTTTTGAGACTGGTTTGATGATTTACCATTTCTTTGCTTTTTTCTGTGCTCAGTGAAGCTCAGGTCAGGTTGTCACAAGTCATGCCTTGTGCCTAGTGAAAGTGGTTCTGAACAGTTTCTTTCTCTCATCTTCTTCACTGAGACAGTCAGAAGGAACTGCTGCGTGTAGTCAGAGTTCTTGTAAGCACCATGCTCTGATAGTCAACCTCTCATTTGCTACCTCATTGAGTTAATTAAGTTGGGGTGACTTTCCACGTGGATGGGAAGAACCCTGATGTGGAGTCTGACTTCCTATAAAATGTGAAACTCCTGTTCTAAAGTTTGGAGCTTCTCCCACGTTTTTTCACTTGGGACAAACATTTGGTTTGGTCCATCATTGGTTTCCAGAAGTCCAACAAACTTCTGGGAAAAAACCCCCTTTTTTTAAATTAAGAACAAAAAAACCCACCCTAACCAAACAACCTCTATCCCCCCAAAATGTCATCAGGTAGTGTGACACAAATGCATAGCATGGAAACTTCTACTCAAACAGTTAACACTGAGAGAAGTCATAATCTACTGAAAGGGGGATGCCCTGTAATGGAAAATGTTATGCAGGATGAACTAGATGTGAAACTGCAACTGGTACCTAGAACTGTAAAGCCATGGGTGGCTTGTTTGCTGCTTGTATGACTTAGATGGGAAGGCAGAAGACATTTACTACTGAAGTTATTTTTCCATGAAACTTCAAAATAAAAGTAGAATTTACAAGCAAGTTTTTTATTGTGATATGGTGTTGTTTTGTTTTAGGTTTTTTTTTTTTTTTAAATTACATATACTTCCAGGTAGGACCTTCTAACTCTAATATCAGGGCAAATAATTCATACTCAGATTCTGCACTAGGAACTTTCTGGGGTTTTTTTGTGTGTGTGGTCTTTTTTTTTTTTTCTGAAGCTGTATGTAAAATGTCAGCTCTGATTCCCTGATTTTGCTTAGTTACTGCCTTTGCTCTCAAAGGATGGTCTCATTCTTTCTACCTCCAGGAAGATGATGAGTGAGACAGGCAGACTTCATGTGGTCTGTCTTTCTGGGCTACCAGCCTGCAGTTTCAAACTCTTTATCTCTTGCCTGTGGATCTTGAGAGATGGGGCGAAAGAAACAATCTTAGGGTTTAGGGACTCCTTGCACCATTTCTGCCTTACCCTCAGTGTCTTCCTACACCCCAGGACAAAATTTCTGGTGAGAGAATGGCAGAGGAGCTGGGGTTAGAGAGGGAGAGGAGGTCCTGGGGTAGAGTGGAGGGGCTGAGTATTTTATTTGCCAGGGAATCCAAATAGGCTTTCAGCTGCCCTGCTTCTCCACACTCCACCACAAAAGATGACATAATTTCTCTGCAAAGTGCCACAGTGACCATTTCTCCAGTATGATTCCTTCTGGGAATTTTTAGACTTTGTTTGAAGACTCATAAAGGTTCCATTACCCTTCTAATTAGGAAATAAAGAAGGCTTGTTATTTTGTAAGGGCCAAAAGACTTAAACCTTTTAAGTAATTATTTCCATGGTGCAATACTACCCATAATTGTGAAATGAAAATTGAAGCCAAAGAGATTAAGATCCCAACAATTGGTTTGACATGAAAAAGAAGGGAAAAAGCCCACAAGATTTACGATTGCCCCTTTTGTAGTAGTCCTCCTTGCCAGAATGCAAAAACTCCCAAACATCTGGAAAAATTAGGTTAGCAGGAGTGAATGAAAGAATTTAGACACACATGAAGGGTTACAACAACAAGCAGAAGATTATTCATAGGAACTGGATGTGCAAAATCCCCTGTGCATATGAACTGGGAAGGGGAGGAGTAAGAAAACAATGACCCAGTTTTGCCATAATTTTCAGACTATATGAGTGAGGTACGTGGACATTGCTTAATCAATTCATTATATATATGATATATTATCGTCCGACTGATTCAGCCTTCCCAGTTTACTACATGATAAAGTGGAGTTTGGGGGTGAAAAAGGTTTTTCTGGCCAGTCACTTTGCAACACAAGCTGCACAGTTACAAGCTGTGCAGCCACTTAAGAGAACATGGTGTAGCCATGCAAAAATTGCTGCCCACCAAAATCTGTAGCTCTTTAGTCCTGAAAAGACTTGCACTTGTTTCTCCTTGGGTTCAGCTCATCCCCCGAGTTCAGTAGAGCTTAAAATTCCCATTGTGGGTTTGACATCCGGATTAGTATGCCTGGTCTCTTTTAGATGGCTACATTTCTCAGCAGTGTATGTTCAATACAGTAAAAATCAATTAGTCTGGTAGTTGATTCTTGTATGTGATGGATAGGTGTGAAAGAGCTAATGATGTTGTTGGCATCGAGTAGAAGAAATAACATGCTTTTTTTTTCCTGTTTAAAGCTAGACTTGCTGAATCTAGAAGATGGTTCTTTGTAAGGACTGAATGAATGGTGCCCTGGAGAAATTTAAATTAATGAAGTCCTAACTCTGGTGTGTAACTCCAGTCCCTCCCATGCACTGTGGGGGATCCTGTTAAGGCCAGATTTGGATGTGACACAGGAGGCGACAGTGCAGTGAGGATGAAAAAGGGTGAATGGAACACAACATAGTTGAAGGTGCTTAGAAAGCTGGTATTTGCCTGGGTACCTTTTCCTAAAAGCTAAACGAGGCTTTGGTGGTTTGTGTGTCTGGGTGGGAGACCACCTGAAAAGTCCGATACATCACAGATGCTCATCAAGGTGAGTTTCAAAATTAGTGTCAGCTTGAAAGTCTGCATTTGCTGTTGATTTTACAGGAGGAGGAGGATGTTGTCTCTAGAGAGTTGGAGTCTGTTGTCAGAAGTTGTCATTTTCATGCGCGTGTTTTATAAGGAAGGAAGGAGTTAAAGCTGAAAATAATCTCGGGAGACTCCACTCATGGGGGGTAGGAGAAGAAAAATTCCAGCTTTCCGTTCACTTAAGAATATCCCACACCTTCAGAAGAGGGAATATAAATGTCTTAAAACAACAGGGGAAGAGTTCAGCCGGTTCCTCAGTTATAAAATCCTTCATCACTCACTACTGTCCCACTTGATTTACACTGCTTAAGGTGGGCCAGCCACACTTGAGCACTAGGATAGCCAAATACATAACAATAAAAACTTAAAGTCGTAAAAGTTTTACACAGAGGATGTGACCAGCATAAACAGCTCACAACATGTGTCTAACTCACAGAATAGGTGTCTGGGGCTGAGCAATCAGTGTCTGTGGAACAAGAAAATAGCCATTGTTTTTAAAAAGATAAATCATATGCTACAGTACACAATCTAAATGCATAATAGTTCTGTCCCTGGTGCCCCCCTCTGGTTATGTACTAGGATCTAGCAGCACAAAACAACTTTGCACCAAAATTCTGGAGAGTTTCCATTTTGGCAAAAAGTGCTGTATGGAGGAGACAAGTTGGGTTGCTAAGGTACTAGGAAGTGGGAGAGTCTGGTTCAAATCTCTGCTCCCCTCCTTCAGGTTCTGTTTTTTTCTTCCCAGATTTCTACCAACTAATTAGGGCAGGGACTGGACTCTGCTTGTCTACGCTGCAGGTCAGGTTTAGAGGTTCACTTCTGCTGCAGCACAGAGGAAACCCAACAATGTTGCGTTAAATAGAAATAAACAACAAGGTTAAATGGAAATAAAAATGTAAGCTTCACTGAGTGAAGTTGTAATTCATCTGAGAATTGGCCTTTTGTACACATTCCCACTGAAACATATTATGCTAGCAACCCTTCACCCCTTCCCTTGAACACCCCTTGTTGTAGATGAACTTAATGTGTTTGGGGAGTGAAAAAGCCTTTATGGGGGAATTAACCCCACTCTCCAATGTTATCTGTTTACTTGGCAGAGCAAAGCCTGCTGACTGGAGGGTCTGCTGCTATTCTCTAGGCAGGAAACACTCCTCTGGGTAGAACTGGTTTGTGAGCAAGTGGACTTTGGCTAGGCATGAGGTCTGAGGTACCTGATACTTCATCAAAGACTGCAGTGGTCTGAGGCACAGGGCTTTCTGTGTGGCTTCATTTATAGTGTTCTACATAGGATATTCTTGGGCTGGTTTGGGCTGCAAGGATCTTTCTGGTGCTTGTTGCGTTGAGAGGAAGCCTGCAATGCAGAAGATGCAGAGCTACGTGTTTTTAAAGGGTTCAGGTGAAGGCTTTGCTCTTCTGTGGAAAGAGAAAGAAACATGGGAGCTTAGTAGCGATTACAGCAGGAATAAAATATTGCCTTTTTACATACTTAAACAAGTAGAACTTGACTGTATTAAAAAGGAAAAGGTTTGGAAATTGCCTGGCTTGATTGATTTATTGTTATTGTATGTGAGGTCTAAAGCTATATTTTTGTAAATGCTTTCTTGTATCCACTAGAGAAGCTGTATGACTCTATAAGACAGTCATTTCTCAGTAATTGACCTACAGTCTTACTGGACCTCTTCCATCGAGTGGGATACACGTCCAGCTGCTATGTTGAGCTTCAGCAGGTCATTGACCTTTAAACTTACTGGGTGATGTTTGGATCTCTTGGGTCATATGTTTATATATATATGGATATACAGCAAGTTTCTGGGGTTCAGGATCCATCTTCAGTTCCCTTCTGGGGAGCTAGGTCTCTGACATCTAACTTCCTCCCATTTTGCACACACTTATCTCTCTTTGTACCATGTCAAGATCTCTACTCCCTTGTTCTTTTTGGGCTATTGTTTTGTTCTGTGGGGACTTCATGATGAATGGTGAAAGCATATTTTGCAAAAGCACTTTCAAACAACATGTATGCTGTACTCATGGGCACAGTTCATGGTAGGTGTCCAACTATAGAAAAAAGCAAATACTGCTTTGCAAACCTGGGTTTGTTTTATTCCTACAACTTGGCTATGCTCCCTGGAGGGGACTGTCATCTCCTTTCTTTTCCTTCTCTGTCCTGATTTCTGTTAGTTTCTGCTCTTTCGTGTAATGGACTCTCTTTTAACAGCCATTATTGAAATTTTACCGTCTTCCCTGGGAACTGATCATGCTTGGCCAGCTCTGGCCTGCAGCTCTTCATTGGAGCTTTGTCATTCCTGAGTGAAGGACTGCAGGCCAGCAGATTCTTTGGGGCTGAGAGAAGAAGGACAACAGCTCCTGACGACTGCTGTTGCTCTATAAAGGCTTAATGACTGGGCCATCTGCACCCGTCATCTACCTTTTCTCAAATCCCAGGGCTCTGAGTAAATCCTGTGCCCATGCTGCACGCATCATGACAGTAATATAAAGGACAGGACGTCATTTAATATCAGTAGCCTAGATATCTTCTGCAGCCTTAGCAGGTGCTAAGGTTTCCTAAATGTATTTTTCCATCCGTGCACCCTCAGCCATATTATATGTAAACTTAATACCCCTGATTGCCATACAAGCTAAACAAAGATTCGGAATGATTTATGTTGGTGGGAACCTTGATGTTCCTGTTTCCATAGAGAGTGGTTGTTTGGGAATATTTACAGTCTATAAAGCCAGGGAAGGTAGCAAAGGAGAATGAATGAAAACTCAGTTTAGAGAGCACAGTTTGAACAATTGTTTTTATTTTTTTATTTTTCCAGGAAAAGAATAAAAAAGGGGAAGCGTCTGTAATGACATTCACTAGAAAGTGGCATTGTGCATAAATTATCAGCACTGTTTAGAAATAATCAGGAATGCGTAAATCTGTGCGTCAGAACAGATAGCCACGGCCAAGGCATTGCTTATGGCACGCGGTCACGTGCTGAAGTTGTTACACAGAGTCAAAATGCTATCATTTTCTGAGACTGTATTCCAGGCCTTCCAGCCCTGTATCTACACATGGGCTGCCCAGAGTTTGGATCTGAGCCTGGAGCAGGGTGGCAGAAAAGGATGCTTGTAAAGATATGTGACTTTAAACAGGGAAGATGCACTGAAGCTGGCGCTGGAAGTCCAAATAGTTATTATCAGAATCATAGAATCATTTGGGGTTGGAAGGAACCTCTGGAGATCATCCAGTCCAAACCCCCTGCTGGAGCGGGTCTACCTAGAGCAGGTCCCACAGGAACTTGTCCTGGTGGGTTTTGAATGTCTCCAGAGAAGGAGATGCCGCCACCTCTCTGGGCAGCCTGTTCCAGTGCTCTACCACTCTCACAGGAAAGAAGTTCCTCCTCATGTTTAGGTGGAACTTCTTATACTCGAGTTTGTGTCTGTTTCCTCTTGTCCTGTCACTGGGCACCACTGAGAAAAAGACCAGAAAAAGAGGCTGTAAAGAGATCTTGTGAGGTTGGAATTGTTCGGGGTTTTTTTTTTTTTAGATTTTTTTTCTGTAGAATCCATATAAATTTGCTTACTGAAATTGTGAGAAAACATGATTTTTGGTAAAAGGAAAACGAATGCAAAGACTTCTGAAAAGTTGATGCTTAAAAAATATCTGACCTTTTTAAAATTAACAAAGATTCTATGTGAGTAAAGGCCTCTCTGACGGCGTTGCCTTGTAACTGAAGGAAGCACAGCCATCTGGGTTGTTTTTGTTTTGTTTGTCTGTTTTCACCAGTTTCTCATGTGATATATCCTGGAAGCTGCCAAATCCTCTCAAATCTTGGGTGGCCTGGGCCTGAAACAATAAGCCGTCCAATTTCCCATACTGTTGCAGTATGTAGCCACCAATATTTTTTTTTTTCTCCCTAATTGAATTTGGACAGAGAGATTATACAAAAATATTCTCTTCCTTGGAGAAAATGAATCAAAATGTCTGTTGCTAATCTTTCTGAGCATATGAAGTCCATGATCATAAGCCAGAACTTGTACTGTATAATTTTTATAATCAATCACAACTAATCTGAAAGATAAATTGAAAAAGAAATAAAGAAATAAGTCACTGTATCAAAAAGTTTAAGTTAAACACTTTTCTGGATATTTTTCTGTGCTTCTTCGCTCATCTTTGGTGGTTTCAAAAAGAAACTGTGGTAGCAAACAATAAATGAACAATATTATTGCAGGAACTAAAAGTTCTTTCATTGCAGTCTCTTTTGTTCACACATTCCCTGAATTTTATTGGAATGTATTTAGCAAGAATTGATTTTTCCCTCTTTTTGGTTAAGTATTATTGAAGAAGTTTTGAAAGCAGTTGAAGCATCTTCTTCTAGCATTCACCTCTGTTTCTGATACTTTAACTTCATACTGAAGTTTTTATTAGAAAGGATGCCCTTTGACATTATTAAGAGAAGGTACATCTGTAATTTCATTTAATTGGAAATTTTTCCTTCTTTCCAATCAACTAATGAACTCAAGGATAGTCCTTAGATGTTGAAATTTCCCAACAGACTTTTGGGACTTGGACCAGCCCAGAGAAGTGTTTGAATAGAATTTTGCTGTTTGCATTGTGCAAATATTATTTAATGTTCAGCATGTGCCTGCTGCAGGTAGGGGATGAAATAGCTGACATCTACAGCAAGGGAGAGTGTGGCTTCTTTGCTTTTACTTAGGTTTCACTTGCTGGTATTTCACAAGAGCTCTTCATGGCTTCAGACAGGTGCTGAGCACAAGGAATGCCTGTGGGATTCTGCAGCTGAGCTCATTGTGACCTGAGGAGTGAGCTCTGCTCCACCTCTGCGGGTGGAGGAAAATGAGTGAATCCTCTCACTGATTTTATGAGTTCTTGACATATACTGGGAGCAGGGTGACAATATTTTGAATTATAGAGCTGTACGTTATGGTGCATATAACTATCCTACTGCCTAGTTATGCCATCAGCAGCTTAATTGGTTTATGGTCTGGTTCAGGTTCTGTCAGAGACGCGTTTGGTGTCTCACCAGAGGTTGGTGAATTTGTCTGTGATCTGCTCAGAAATGGGAAGTATCACCAATCAGACACTGCAGGGACTTGGGCAACTGTTTGTTTCTTTGATGTTTTCACTGCTAACATCTATGTAAGAAAACCCCTTGTGATTCATTTGCATATAACTGCTCGGAAGCCAAGCTAAATATGCCAAGAGTCAGGTTTTTGTTCAGACAACTATGGAGTATTTGAGACTTGCTTTGAACACTAAAAGATGGCAACCAAATGCAGCAGTGTCTTGGTGACCCATGATCAATTTAAAGTCTCTTTAAAAACTATGTCAGCTTAGAAAACTGATCAACTGTGATTATTATTATTTTTTAAATTTTTTCTTTTTGCTTGGGGTGTTATAGTGTTCTAAGTTCTGGAAAAAGTCAAACTCATGATGTTTCATCCAATGAATCTGAACAGGGAATATTAGTTAGGAATTCATGCGTGCATTTTGACTCTCGGAAGCAGCTCTGACTCAAGGCGTATGGATGTTTATCTTGATATTTTTAATATCATATGTGATAGATGCTGGCAAGGACATGCCTTTCCGTTACCCAAAAACACTTAACAGTGATGAAAAGACTTCTGCAAAGACAGGCATAATTCTTTCCATGTTTGTGCTTAAAAAAAGTTCATTGATTGTGTTTTGTTTATGGAAGTTGTCTTTGTGGCTGAAAATAATAGAGATATTAACCATAAGTCACTGGTGACTGGTTTACGTCATCTGTATCTAAACTTGCAGCACTGAGAATGGCTCTTAATGGCTTGTGAGACTGAGTATTAGAAATGAGAAGAATGCGGTAACGGCGCTGCCTTAAAAAAGGATAGCAGATGATAATCTAGAGAGTTAATGGAAGAAAATGATAACATTTTCTTTGTTTTATAGGAAAATTTAATGAATGCTTGCTCAAATGTTCTTAAAGATGTGTCTTTTTAGTCTCTACTGTAAAAAAGTGCAACTTTTCAAAGACTGTCTCCTTTATTTTTTTGAGCTTTGTATCCTGAGACCCCTATTTTACCAAGCCATCTGTGAGACCTACTTTGAAAGCAATACCGTGAATGTGTATCATTTTTTTTTGGGGGTAACATACACCAGGCATACAGTGCTACAGGACACGCGTGGTGGCAAAGAACCTGCTTTACAGCCATGGAAATTTGTGACCTCCTTGCATTATTAGGTTCCCATTGATGTTGTGATGTTGCTAAAGAAGATAAGCAATACGTCCTTACAACAGTTATTCCAGCTTTCTGAAGGCAATTCTTGTGTCCTGCAAAAAACAGGAGCATTGCAGTCTTCTATGGCATTGCATGGTTTGGCTGAGGAAGTGGTATCTGAGGAGATACCGTGACTTACAAAAGAAAAATTCCAGAAACTCGTTAGGAATATTACATTAGTGTTGCATTTCCATTCTTCCTGAAACAGAAATGGAGGGAGACAATTTTGATCATTTTGGAAAGGGAAGGGACAAAGAGAAATTGGAGCCGCTTAGGATATCAGATATTTTAATGAATATTTGGTGGATGGTGATCATGAGAGTGCCAGAAGGTCACAAAGTAATTTTTCCAGCTAAGCATGACCCCTGCCTAGAGAATTAAACAGAGCACTTCCAATCTCACCTTCTGACCAAAGGGCAGGCCAAAGTAGATTTGATATAATGTGTTTAAAGCAGAAAACTATATTCTGCATCAACCTCAACTTGCCACTCGCATAGCAAAGCATGGGGATTGAATCTCTTGAAAGCAAAATCATTTTGAAGTGCAGAGGAACTGGAGTCTGGAACTGTGAGAAACACACGAGCTGTTACTCCTCTTTCCTGTGTGTTTCTGTAGTTACCTCATCATGTGTTATGCTAGTGATTTAGCTTATATAGACAAATAGCATAGCTGTCTGCAGTTCAAAGCCCCAGCTGCCCCTCATAGTTTCCCCTGGAGAAATTTTGTCATGCTACTTTGTCAATACAGATGATTGAGACATACTGGGAATATTGTAGGATAGGAAATGCAAAGTGAAATGTAATATGGAGGCTTCTGTAGTAGTCTTTTTTTTTTAATTATTATTTTTTTTAAATTTAAATGAAGCTGCTACAGGAAATTGCCTGTCAGAGGACATTACCCAGAGCTTTAAGAGGAAGCTGGGTGTGCCTAGATTAGGAGAGGAGCAAATGTCATCCTGGATAGTTAGCAAAAAGGCCACTGTCACTCTCTTTCCATAGAAGAGGGGACAGGGAAAGACATTCTAGTATGGCACTAAATGCTGCATCCTTCAGAGAAACTCATGCTGGGGTTCATGCTTTCCTAAAATTGCTGGTGTGGAGTCCTGCCTATGGATGATTATACCTGGAGATCCCACCAGCACAAATTTCTTCCATCATCTGACACTGTAGTGTAAGCAGAGGGACCACTTCGTGGGAACTTGAAGCTTGACTAAGATTATTAGGAATAGTCATAATTTCAGTGACGTCTGTCTCAGCTTTGGGATGAGATGACTTATCCCAAAGCTATGAGTGAAGCTACATGCTGGTAGCCTCATGGGAGCTGCCCAACACAACTGGTCGTTCAGTGGGATGTCTCCCCTGTTGATAGGGATTGGACCAGTATGTGCTGCTAGATGAATCTTAGGAACCCACTGCGCTCCTATACCCAGTTTTCAAATTTGGTCCATGGTATTACATAAGCTATATTGCTAATGTTCCTTCATTTGCTTCCTCTTTTCTTCTAATTCTTTCATTTCTTTTGAGGCAGATATTGCAGTTGCCCTTCCCTCCACTGGATTAAATCCAAGGGCAGGCTGAGGTTTTGGCTTAGAAAAATTTCTGCTGTGCCTGCTCCTCTTTCCTATGGATTCTTCATCAGTGAAGTGGAAATTTGCATTTTCCAGGGAAGTGGCAAAGGTTTGTTCTGTCCAGAGGGATTGCATGGCTGGAAGATTCAGTGAGGGATGTTCTCTGACTGATGTGTAGCTCCATCCACAGAACTGCCATGTAACTTTGGCACAGCCACACTCTGCTCTAGTGGGCTTCCAACCGTGGCATCGCACAGGCTGGCAGGGTGTGATGCAGGGCACCAGAGGTCTCATTTTAAACAACTTTGTTCACTAGTGCTAGTAGCATGTGCACAGTGTGTGTGGGACAAAGCTGAAACTGGTTAATTTGTTCTCAGCTGGGACTGCACAGCTCTGCCCTCTGTGTGTAATAGCAATCGGAATGTGAAAGCAGAGGCTGGTTGTCCTAGTCTCTCCCATTTTTCACTGTCTTGTTCCTCTTGGTGCTGTGCCTACTGAGGTATCTAACAAGTCTTGTTTTCTAGTCTTTTGCCATGCACCCTACTGCCTGTTTTCTCTATGCCCCCTCAGGTGTCATAGCTTCTTCCTGCCTAGCATGGTCCTTCCTCACCCTCTTCCAGCTCTCCAACTTGCCCTTCTCTCTGGCTACGAGGGAAGCCACATACTGTTAGACTTGTGTGCGCTGCCCAGCACAGCTGGTCTTTCAGTGGGAGGTCTCCCCTTTTCACTGGGATCAGACCAAAAGGGAGAACATTTGAGTTCTTTTCTTGGCTCTGCCAGTCATGATGCCAACATCTGCCTTCATGATGTTATGTTAGAGCCAGGTCTACATTGGACTGAAGTCTTAAATGATGGGGGAATTATTAGATGTGTGAATATGAGCTGAATGTCTGAATACCTGTGTGGATCTAAGCTGCATCTACGTGGATCTCTTCAGTACCTGGTTTCCCATCTTTAAAAAGCAATACTCCTTGCTTTGTATCATTCTGGTTTCTACCTGTTTGGAACTGAATCCCTTTACTGGTACAGAAACACAGATCTGGTCCTCTCTATAATCATGCAGTGTGGTCTGAACTGGTTAGAGCTTCCTGGGTCTGGAGGAGATAGGATATATATGGAAATAAGATACAGCATGAATTGGCTAGAGAGTGGTGATTGTATTCAAGCTCTTCCCCTTATGCATGTGCTGCATGGATAATACGGGGACAATCAGTTTCACTGTCTGAAGCAAATACCAGCAGAATATTCTTACCAGCAGCCTACCAACTGTCTCTACGTGATTTTATTGATTATATACAGTCTTCAGTAGCCTGAAGTGTCTTTCTCTCTCCATGGCTTGCCATCCTGTTCTGGCTTTGGCTGGGATAAAGTAAACTTTCTTACTAGCAGCTGGTATACTGCAATGTTTTGGGGTTAGGATGAGAATAATGTTGGTAACGTTTATAGTTGTAAAGCAGTCAAGGTCTTTTTTGCTCTTCTTGCAACCCTTCCAGCGAGGAGGGTGGGAGTGCACCAAAAATTGGGAGGGGATACAGCTGGGACAGCTGACTCCAACTGATCAAAGGGATATCCCATGCAATATGATGTCATCCTCAGAATATAAAGATGGAGGAAGAAGAAGAAAGGAGGGGATGTTTGGATTTTTGGTGTTTTGTCTTTCCAAGTAACCATTATGTGTGATGAAGCCCTCCTTCCCTGGAGTTGGCTGAACACCAGCCAATGGATAGTAGTGAATTAATTCCTTGTTTAGCTTTGATTGTGTGAGTGGCTTTTGCTTTACATATTAAACTCTTTAACTCAAGCCAGGGGCTTTCCTTATTTTTCTGATTCTTCTCCACGCCCCACTTGGTGAGGGAGGGAGAAGTGAGTGAATGGCTGCATGGTCCTAGTTGCTGGCTGGGGTTAAACCACAACACATCCCTAGGGATGTGGCCATGGAGAAGCAGCTGTAAGTGTTGAATTCTGTTACAGCAGCCAGAGCAGATCAGGAGACCTAAGCAAAGATCAAAAGTATTTGTGAATGTGGGCATGTGTGGGACTTAAATGGATTTTGCCTACTAAAGTCGTGTTTTTCATTTGAGCTCAAGTTAATGACCATGACCTAAACTTTACTCATTGCCGGAGCTAGACTGCTGAAGCTGAATAGTTTATTAGCATCAGAGCACAAAGAACTCTGGTTCTCACATTGCTGTAACAATAGGATATGTCAGAGAATATTGATTTGATTAGGCTGACACTTGGTTTACCCTAGTCTAAATGAGAGGAGAATCAAGGCCAAGGAATATGCCTCACCCTCAAAATGCCTGTACCAGCAGCTGTGCAATTTGTAACTCAGTTGCAAAAGTAAATGATGGCACCATCTTTTCTGCCTGGAAAACAATACTCAAAATAAAGCCAGATTTACAAAGGAGGAGCATGTACAGTGCAATTGTTTTGAGCACATGCACTGATTTTTCTCAAACCAGGACAAATTGAGACTGTGCGCACATTTTTCTCAGCACCGCTAATTTCATTGCGCGTAAATTTTCATTGCTGGCAATGGAAAACAGGGGTGTTTGGAAAAACGTACACATTTGCTGTTCATAGGTTGTATACTTTGAGAGAAGTGGACATTCCCTTCAGGAAAAGCAGTGTCCCTGAGGACAGAGTTCTGTTACCCTATGTTAGCCTGTGCAGAAAAATTGTATCAAAGTCCTACTTTCCAAAGCAATCCAGAAGCTGTTCTTTTTTTTTTTTTTTTAAATTATTTCTTTCTCTTCCACTAATCAGTAAAGGTGCTGTGAAGGCTCTGTTCTTTGGGGGGCACTGTGTACTTGTAGCTAGGCTTAGTTTTGTACTGGAAAATTGCAGGTATTACATTTCTTTGGAATATGGGCCACAGTGTTGTTTGGTTTTAGAGTCCATGATTTACTTTTAGTGTCTGTAATTAACTCTTTTGTGGATAAAGAGTCTCTTTCCAGCAGACTTTGGGATCCCTTTTTTGTTTTGATTAATCTTCTTAGTGTGTAAATGTGCTTTGCATATATTTTGCTGGCTAAACCAGGAGAAATAGAATACCATACTGAGCAGAAACAGGCAGATACACCACAACAAAATGAATGGCAATGATATGCAATTATATGTTTACTTTTTCACTTCTTTAATCCAAGGTGAGGGAGTGCTGCTTGTGGAAACTGTAGACTGATCCCTACTTTCAGGGTGCTGCCTAAGTCTGTCTTCTCCATACTAGGGGGAATCTCCTCTTTCCCAAAACCTTTATGGAAGTCAAAATTGGTGCCATCTTCTGCCCTGCACTCCTTGCTTGGTTATCGTGATGTAGACTGATGCATGCCATACTTCTTGGTTCCTGACCTTAAACAGGATCTGTTGGTTTTTTCCTTTATTGTTTTTGTTAGCACCCAGAAGGCTCTTATTTTCTTTTGAGAGGGAACGAGAACACAGATTTTGGCACTCATGGGGGATTTGTGACACTTTGAGAGGGAGGCTTGTTGCCTTGGGTTTCCTATTTTTCAGTGCAGCTTCTCTGGATGTGCCAAACATCCACGATGTGAATAGCCCTTTGGAGTGATCTGCTTCTTCCACTGGATATACACAGGTCCTGGGGACTGCATTCTGGTCCTTGATGCTGTGTCTAAGCAGCACTAGCTTTTTATTTCCCAGCTGACTGACATTGTAATGCATTTGAAGAGATGCTTGTATTCTTCTGCTTTCTTTTGTGGTAGCTTTTACACCCTCTTTGAGTGCACTGGTGGCTTTGAAGTCCTATGGATTGTGCTGTTCCAGGCAAAAAGCTATTGCCTGAAGCAGCATGTGCAAAATTTTCCTAAAAAAGTTACCTCTGCCTGTCTGACATAGAAGAAGCTTGTCTGTGCCCAGGAGGTAATCATAAGGATGACCAAATCTGCTCATGGTGTGTGGGCTTCTCCCTCATGCACTCTGAAGCAATCCTGCAGACAGACCTGCCAGCTGGGTGGCTTGCTCACAAATCTAAGCTTACTCACCTTCACGTCAGACGTGTACAGCTGTGAGCACTGCCATCTGGGCTGTATCCTCTGTATATAAGATTAGGCTGGTTTCAGATGAGCTGTGGAAATGGCGTAGCCGTAGCATCATTTAGGAATCGTCTGCTGAGGCAGGGGGGAACCCACACTGTGCTCTCTTTATTTTATGAAGGGGGTATGAGAAAATGTGCAGAGCCAAACCATGCCTTCCAGACTGGCCTGGAGCAAGAGAAGGAGGTGTGAGCTAGCCCAGAGTGCACGGCATGTTTCCTGCCTGCTGCTCTCCTTTACCAAGGGAGGAAAAAAGCAAAGTCTGTCAGAGGGGGTGCCTCTACCTACTTTCCTGCATCTGACCAGGCTACGGAAGGCTGAAAGCATAAGTGTAAATTGGTGTTCCTAGTGTTGACTTTTCTCTGGGTTTATCTCCTATCTGACCCGGTCCTTAGGGCAGTTGTGTCCTTTGAGGGCTAATGGAAGCTTAGTCCTTTCTGTTCATGCAAGCAACACAGGTCTTGCCTACCCTGGTATGTACAACAGGACTTCCTGCAAGATCTTGGTAGCCTGGACATCTTGTGTAATCTCAGAACAGTTCCTCTCACCTTTGATCATGACGTTTCACTTAGGAAGCACTTATATTCCGAAGGGGATGAAAGTGAAGGGATGATACAGTGGTGACTGATATTTCATGGGTGCTTGGAGATATTCAACACTGTGTTGTGTGCTCCAATATACAGTGAGAAGCAGGAGAAGTTTTTTTAGTTGCCAGGGAAGAGAGCACCACCTCTGTTCTCAAGACTTAGTCTTTTGAAACCTCTTCCAGCTCCCTAGAGAGTTTACAGGGTAGGACCAAGGTTCTGCACCTGCTTTATGCAGCTGTGTCACCCTCCAGGGATGTATTTTGTCATTGGAAGTGTTAAAATTCCCTTCCCTCACTGTCCTGCTCGGAGACAAAGAATGAAAGACTTTTATTTAGAACAAACAGTTGCACTGTGTAGCTGTGAAGAGAACCCAAATGTGACAAACAAAAGTGCTACAAGCTGTATCCGAGAGTGTTTGCTAGAGTGAGAGCGATGTTCAGCTCTGGCTGTGGTTGCCAGGACTCAATGGATGCTGACCCTTGCTGCTGACAGGATTGTGTCTGTGACCCATGCCAGCACTCCAGCACATCGCACTGTTGTTATTGGTACTGGGATTGGAACTAAATTTATCTCCAGAAGGGCTGGAGAGAACCTTGGTGCAGGAGGAAGCCTGCCTCTTTGTGTCAAGTCTCTGTTGGTTACTCCTAGCACAGAACCTCACTACTGTGGCATCACTAAACATGGAGCATCCCATGCTAGTTATGGGATGGGAGCTTCTTTCTAAAGAGTTCTATCTTCATGCTGTGAGCATTAGGACAGGTTGACCTACTGTTAGCTGCACAGACCACCAAAAAATTAGATACTGAGGGTGTGAAGCAATGGCCAAACTGGTTGGGTACAGATGGGAAGAATGGCCTTCCCCATGGAGTATTTGATGATCTGTATGGATTTTGCTGTATTTTGGGAACGTGCAGGGGTAGGGAACATATTTCCTCTTTTTTTTTTTCCCCGAAATGGCAGCTGAAGACATTGCAGCAGCAGCGGTGGGAGGCTCATTGCTACTCAGTAATGGCCATGTGCACCATGTCAAATGAAGAAAAGAAAAATAATTTCAGGAAGCTCAGTAATAAAAAGCAACTTTGTTTTGAAAATCAAAAGATTATTCCTCCTCAAATACCTGAAAGAATTTTTCCAGGCAGGGAGCACAGCTTTGCTGTTGTAGCTGCTTTGGGAAGAAGGCACTTGGAGGACTGGAACAGCAATAATACAAGTTGCCCCTTTGGTCACTGCTGCCTGCTGAGTCTTGAGGGCTTTGTGGTGCCAAAATGCAAGTTCTTTAGAGTGGCTGTGCACAGCAACCAGACCTGCCTCCCAGGGGATGATTTATAGTGTACTTTCTCGACCACAGACTTTACCTCAGCTTTAGATTGTAAATTTTGTAGGAAAAATTGATAAACCTGCGAGAGCCACAGTCTCGACAGAGATTTCCAGGTACTTCTAACGTGATTCTTCTGAGGGAGTGACTGCAGGCTGAGGTCTCCAAGAACACACTAACAGCCCAACACATAGAAGTGCTTTGGCTCTTATTCCAAGCAGTCCCACCCTTGCCCTGAGTTATCAAGCTCAAGAGCTTAGCCATGAGCACTCGCAGGGCCCTCACTTACCATGATAAGGTATCAATATTAAAATTGTGCTTGGTTTGGGGGTTTAATTTCTGCATATGCTATTTTTTCCTATGTCTTAATGTGTGCAATCGTAAATCAGGACCTGGGTTATTCAACTCCCAAAAATGTTTTTTAGCTCTATGCTGTGACACAAAGAGTCTCTGATTGTTAAAGCAAAGGGGATGGGAAGATGTGGTTAGACTGGCAGCCCTGGTGATGAGGCAAGGGCTACCATGCTAGTTCCCTAAATTTGTACAATTGTGGGTTTAGGCATATTATAACTATATATTTACAATAGGTATGTACAAGTGGCTCCCAGTCATAGGATGCAACAAGACACCCACTAGAATGTATCTCTGCCTTCTTCATAACTCAGATTTCCAGTAATGTCCCCAGGAAAACTATAATATCTGTGCCAGTTAATTGGATTTGAAGCTTCAAGTTGTGGAATTCACAAGTTTCTGTAAGTGAAATTCAGGTCAGCAAGAAGGATGCAAACTTTACTTTTCATGATGCCATTTCCCTGAAGCAAAATTGGTCATCTTGAAGCATTTTAATGGAAAAGTGACTTGGAACACAAAGAGTTTTCTGTTCTGACTGCCAGCATCTCTGGATACTGTTTACTCCTTAGCCTGGATTCTTCAGTGTTTTATATTCTGAAAATCTAGGGGATGGTAAGGTCCAGTAGAGATTTGCATTTTCTTCTTAAATAATGTCACTACCTCTTTCCATTTGGTTGTTAATACATAGGCTAATAATTTCTACAGTTAATGGAATGACTGAGAAGAAGAATTGTATTCTCCTTTGTCTAATAAATCCTTAAAAACAGAGTTACATATATGCTGTTATGTATTTCTCCTAATATTTAAAATGATCACAGCCACATCATGGGAGGTGTCTGGCATTAGAAGAAGGTTCCAAAGGAGTATTTAAAGAAAAAAAAAAAAAGTGCTTCCCAAAAACAAACACCACTTTTTTACTTCATCTACTGAAGCTGCGAAATTTAAAATGACACTAGAATAATTATGATTGCTTGGTGTAAATCTGCATAGATTTGTCTGTCTTTGAATTTTCATTTTCATGCTATAGAGATTAGTTTACTGTCTGTGGGCTGAATCCTTCTTGCGTTACACATGTGACTAAATACATGGGGCCCAGTGACAAGAAAAATAGACCCAGAAAGGCATTAAAATAGTTTAGTCCATTCAGCTGCGAAATCATCTTCTGCATATTTTCCCCCTAACTGGTTTTGTGTATAGTATTGTCAAATATGAATCTGCAGAATATCTCCTGGTCTGGAATCTAGTCCCCTTAGAGCAGACAGCAGTTCTCCTGGAGCTTTTCTGAGTGGTTGGTACAAGCGTGTGTTAGGATCTATGTACTGTGCTGTTTTCCTTGGCAATAAGTTTTGTATTTATTTTCATGTTTTCTTAATTAGTTTATGTAGCTCATTTGTTTCCAGCATTAGTCTTCGTCTGTTCTTTCATTTTTTAAACTGTCTGCATCAATAGTATGTGATCACTAAAGCAAAACAAGCAAAGAAAGATAAAACATTATCTAAGCTTACTTTATCTATGGTATTCAGAGACAGGGAAAAGTGTTGGTCATCATGTGTAGATGTAGGATTATCCTTATAGTAAAGTACCAGTTTTGATGTCTAGATAAATAACTGTATACCTACAAACTAAACCCATGTAGCCTACTAGTCCAACTTGCTAAGGATCATCATCAAAGTTTTGAATCCCTTTAAAAGTTATTTTTCAGAACACGCATATTCTGTATGTAACTTCTGTTGTGCTATTTGAAATGGAAACGGGCTGCGAGGGCTGCCAACTCATCTTTCATGTGCCTTTCCCACTGGTGTGTCTCTCTTTCTGCAGAATCAAGCTTGTACAGCAGAGCGTTTGTGTTCCCTTTTACATGTGGTCCTCGTTAAAAAAAAAAATACAATGAAGTTTAGCTGTGGTGAAATTATTTATTTGATTTTTTTTTTAACTGGTGCAAAAAGTAAATATGTTTACTGTGTCCCTTTCCATTCAGTGTATTTCCTTTTTTAAGCTCCATTTGTGTTCAACAAGACAGCCTCTTTCTCCAAGATTAACATTTCTTATGATTGTTCCTGACAGAGGATTTACTTTCAGAGGCCCTGCTAAGGATAACCAAAAAAGGGCATGTAGCAAGACAGTTTTGGCAGCTTGCACGAATTTTCGGAGCTTTTTAGGTCTTGGTTTTCTGATGAGTGGCTTCCTGAGCATGCCTAGGGAATGACAGGCATCTCTGCAGGCAGGCTGAACCCACCTTGGCTTGTGCGTAGTCATTGGCTGCCTATTAGAATAAATTGAGGACAATGCATACCGCTGCCTGCCAATTGTAAACATAAGGGATATGTATTCACTTAGCATTGACTTTTGGGAGGGGCCAAGGAAAAGCTGTAGTTTTATTGAACAGAGCTGTGTGTGAGGCTGCTGGTGTGCCTTTCTTGCTGTGCTCCTGCCCAAGCAGCCAGTTATTCATTTCCTTCCTACTAGTTGAAAACTTTTTCAGCCGCGGAGGTAAGGGCTTAAGATACGTGTTTGTTTGGGAATGAGCTGCTCTGACTGCGTCTGCATTTCGGCTACAGATTCAGCAGCAGGAGAAATCTAACGAGCCGTGGAAATAGTCCGAGAGCGTCGGATGCTATTTTTCCTCCCCTCCTCTCTTCGTGTCCCCCCCCCAATCTCCCTGCTTCTTTCCAGATGTTTGTGGTGAACTAAGGGGGATATCTGTGCCGGGCGGGTGGAGGGGGTGTGTGTGTGTGTGTGTGTGTGCATGCTCGCCCACCCCAGCAGACCCTAACGCAGAGGTGTTGGGGGGGCAAGAGTCTGGATGCAGGGCAGGATCCGTGCCGGTCCCACTCCATGTGAGGGTTAGTGGAGAAATAACCTGTGTGTTTTAATTTAGTTCGGTTTATTTCTTTATTTATTTTAATTGCAATGTAAACACTTTTCAGCTGGCGAACTGGTTTTAATTTTGCAACCTAATACCTGAGCTTTCGGGGCAGTCTCCCGGCGTAACCGATACAGACGTGGTAAAGCTCTGGTTAATGTAACTGATCTGATATTGCTGGAGCAGATGTCCGTCGTGGCAGCCGGGCACGGGAGTCTTGTTGACAATAGACGGCATCCGTTTTTGTCCTCAGCCTTCACCGTGCTCAGCAGCCTGCTGCCAGAATGTTTCTTGTGAAAATTGCCTTTCCTGTTAAAAGGGAGAGAGAAAAATGCGCTGGGGTGGGACCGGAGCTCTTAAAAGTCTGGGTCTCGAGTGCGTGTCTGTGGGAGCTCTGCTGGGGAGAGCCGACGAGCAGGCTCTCCTGTCCCAGCTCCTTTGACATGCTCGGAAGGCTTTGTGCAAGGCTGGCTGCTGGTAGCACGATATTGGGGAATCTCTCAGAGAAAAAGCTGTGAACACGAAGGGAGGGATGGAGTTCGCTGCAGGTTGGGAGCAGCAGATGTTGACCAAGCGACTAACCTCTGGCCAGACCTGCAGCAATAGAAATTAATTTTCTCATCTATCCTATATTATTTGGATGAATGGGCAAGATAACTCTTTTAAAAATGACTTTTTGGGGAATATTTATTTTCAGAGGAGTGTTTATTTTCAGAGCATGCAGTTTGTATGCTATTTTGTGTAGCCGAGAAGGCTAAAAGGCAGGCAGGACAATAATTTGTGAAAAGAACACATTCTCTCCTTGGCAGCAGCTCAAAGAAAATAAGGAGGGAGAGTGTTTCTTTTGTGAGAACCATGTATTTATTATAATTTGTCTATTTTAGATACCATACTGTGAATGATTGTGCTTGTGTGATTTACCACCAAAGAACCCTGGGTCCCTGCCTCCATTCTTTCTCTGTCTCATTAAAGTAGCAGTAGGTACTCTGTGAGCATATGCAGACAAATTTCAGGCCTTTTTCTCCTGCCATCGAGAGACAAAATAAGATCCTAAAACAACATACACTAAAACCAACTAAAGGGACCGCTTTAACACAAATGGCAAATGTAGCAGTGCTTCAAGGAAGTAAGTGGTCCAACTGCTTAATTAAATTACCTTTAAGGTAAAGTGAACTGACCTATTCCCAACATATTTGAAGAAAGTACAGGTTTGCCTTTCTTTGGGAGGCTTTCTGATAGGCAGGCATCGTAGTCAATAAAGTTTCCACGTGTTAATGTAATACCTAAACCAGGAGGGCAGGGGAGAACCTCCGGATAAGATGCCTCTCTGAACAAGAGGCCAAATTGAAATAACTTGTATTTCCTGAAAACTCCTCTTTGTTGCAGCAAGCAGTGACAAAGAGGATCAATTCCACAGCCTTCATTCACAGGATTAGTCTTGGTGAAATCAATACTATCATTAGTGGAGGCAGGATCTGACGCAAGGGGAGTCCTGTGTACTCTGAATGTGCTTTGACAGTGAGTGATGTAAGCATGTATTAGGAGGATAAGGGATTTTCCACAATTGCTACTTCATACTCTCTCAGCAGTATTCTGATACGAAGCAGCCTGAGAAAGGGGTAACTTCCCTTGCGCTTTTATTTCTTGTCCAACACAATACAACAGTAACACTGAAAGCTAGGAGATTTGAAAGGAAAAGGGGGCTATAAGGTCTTCTGGCTGGCATTCGAGAAGAAGTTGAAGTGCATTAAGATGGGAAGATTTCTTATTCCTCAAAGTCTCCTTCATGGGGCCACATGTGGCATGGAGGCAATGCTGGTCAGCATCTGTCCAGACTCACGTGGGGTCAGGGCTCAGCACTACTGATTCCAAGTGGTTGGGCTAGAAAACTAAAGCAAGGCTTTTTTGCTGTCTGCCTGCTGGGACATAATTTCTGTCATTGAAGAGAAAGATGCCAAGGAGGGTCTACCAAGAGCCTGGCTAGAAGTTCTCCTTCTTTCACCCTTCCCTGTGTGCAGCTGGAGTGGCTCTGCCTATGGGGGTGATCTTTTTGTCTCAGAAAAGTGAGGGCCTGCAGGGCAAATAAGATTTGAATGCCCTGGGACTGTTTCAAAATACTCCGGTTTCTGACTAGTTGCTTACATGGGACCTATTCTGCTGGCTGCCTGAGTTTTCATTTGTATGAGAGGTCCAGCAGAGCTGTTAACCCCTATCTGCCCAGGGTACAACTTGGTCATGTTTGATCGAGCTGTGTGTGAACAAAGAGGGACGTCCAGGAAACCATATATGCCTAGGAAAGAGAGAGCCAAGAGAGCAGCATTAGCTGTCCATCTGCAGTGCTTGTCTGGACTCTACCGGCTATTGCAGAAAGCACCAAAAAAGGTAACAGGGCAGAATGGGAAGCTCAGTCCTGTGACCCTTTTGTTGTCCTTGAGAGGAGCTTTATGGGGAGTCTGCAGGATTGGGCTCCAGGTGTACAAAGCCTGAGGCAGCCAGGCCTGCGACTGCAAAGAGTGGGAGTCTATCTTCAAAGCAGGCTTTCATTCTTCAAAAATTGTCTCTTCTTAGTAACTACCCCCTGGCAGCTTGTAACAAGAAAGCTGCTTCCTTGCTAGAGCTCTCACCTTGAGAAACATGCATGTGCTGGGGCCGGTTTGCTGGCTTTGTTTGTGGATCCTGGGTGGTTTTGAACCCCACAACCTGGTGAGGATGGGCTTTGGGGGCATCTGTACTGGAGACGAGGTACCGACCTACACGCTGGTACTTACACTCCTGGTACTGGTGTTTGCTGGGAAGCTGTAGCGTGCCTCCAAATGGTCTGTCGAGGATTTGGCTAAGGCTGAAATTTGACTCAAAGGCATTTGAAGATCAGATTAGATCTGACCTTTCTGGATGAAACACTGAGGTCATAGGACAGTTGAACTATGTAACAATTGCTTTTTTGCTTTTCCTGATGCTGTTGTACAGTTCAGCTGGCCCAGCGGGGAAGGACGCTCAGTACATTGTAATTTGGGATCCCTCCCACCCCTGGGGGAGCTTGCTCCTACTTTTCTTGAAACAGACTTGATTAACCAAGAAGGTCAGGGCATGTAACACCATTACTTAGGGGCTAGCCCTGGTATATTAGCTGTTAAGGTTTACATCCTGCATCAGAAAGTGCTTCTCTTCATGTGTTTTTTTTTTTTTTTTCTTTTCTTTGGAGCTCTGTTTAGTGCTGATAAACGGTGCAAGGCAGGCAGCCTGGCTGCCAAGCAGATACCGGCATTAGCAGCGTGGTCCCCACCGAGTCCCTCTCCCCCGAGCACCACTGGCTGCTCCTGGGAGGAATGCAGCCTTCTGGACTTTCTCACTTGCAAGCCTCCTGGCTTCTGCTTACGTCTTGCAGAAGCTGCTGTGCATCCAGCTACAGCAGTGCCCAGGTTTGCTGGGTTCCCCAAAGGTCTATGAGCCGGGGTACCCACCTCCTCCACCTATGGTCAGGAACCACCAGTGCTAATTGATGCCTCTTTCCAGCTGTCTGCCCCTCGAGAGGGAAAAACTCTGTCTGTGAAGCACAGGGGCACCTCCTGATCAGAAGATCCTGCCTATATTTTATGGGTCTTTGGGTTGAAGCCAGGAAGAAGTGTCCTGCTGGGGCGAGAGCAAATACCTGAGGAAGCAGGGGGAAGAGAGAATGGAAAGAAGCAGCCATATCTGAAGCCACTGGAGTAATTTCTCCTTTGAATTTTTTCCTGTGGTCATAAATACCTGGTGAGTCACTTAATGGCTGCGTGTCTGTTTCTGTATCTTCAAGTAAAGGATAATCCATGCCTTTTTGTATTTAGCCCATGGGCTGCTGGGGCCTAAATCATTATTGTTTATAAAGAATTTGTAATGCCAAAATGCCAAGTTTAACCACTGGCTAAAACCTTATTTTTTACTATTTGCCAGCAAGATCATACGCTTTTGTTTGTTTCTTTGTTCACACAGATACATACCCTACTAGAAATTAACTTTTTCTAGATTGTGAGTGTAAAACCACTGAAGGCCAGTGACTCTGGTGGAAGATGGAGCAGGCTCAGTAGTGACACTGAGCTGATGTGTCTGGAGGGGACATCTTGGGCACTTGTGGGTTTAACTGGGCTTGCTGCATCTGAGGCAGAGCCTTCCTGTGAAGTTGTTGTGCCTATACCAAAAAACACAGGATGACAGCTTTTTACTTACAGACCCGACATAGTGTCATAAGCTTGGAAGAGAAACCACTGAGCAAGCTGCTGAACCTTATCTGCTTGTCCAGTTTCATGTTGATGGGAACACTCAAAATTGTAAATCCTGGGGCCAGGGCCAGGCTGCAGTGGGGAAAATATTAGGGAAAGATTTCAGGCAATGGAAACAACATTATATGTTTCCACACCCTCTTGTGTACAGAATACAAATAAAGAGCGTTTCCCTTGGGACTTGCTGTGGAGGGTGTGAAGCAAAGTGGAACCCACCCATTTGCACATTTTCTGGTTTATGTCCTTAAATGGAAAAAAAAAATCTTTGGAATTTAGCTCGTAGAACGGTTATAAATAGATTTGTGGAGATAAAGTTTTGCTGTAAATGCTCTGGTTTTGGATCTATTTAGAAGAGTAAGTGTAGACAACAAATATGAAAAGGGGGGGGGTATTGCTAAATGCAGGAAGAAAATGTCATTGCACACAGTGCAACGTGCAGACATATATGTGCACGTGTGTGCACACACCCCCCTCTCCACTTGCTCTCACCCTCCCATCCTTCCTTGAAGGATGTAGAGATCTAAGGGGTATGGAAATGGCTGTGTGCGCTTTTAAAAGTTAAATAACTCGGAGTGAGGAAGAACTAGCATTCATGATTCATCAAATCGCGAAGGGAGCCTGAACCTATGACAGCTCCGTAAACAAAGGTCCTGAGATTTGTTGGCAGCTTGTTTTATGTCTTTCTCCAAAGCAGCTGGCTCCGGCTAGGGAGAAGCTGTGTGAGGCTGGATGAACCCTCGCGGAACGAGTGCAGCAGCAGTGATTCTTGTGCTCCCTCAGAAGTCAAGGTTCCGTCCTGCAGACTCGTGCCAGTTGGATTCCAGTCATCATCAAAGGGATGGAGTGAAGGAGTCTGCGATCAGGCTCTTGTTTGTTTCTTATTTGCAAGGCTTTGATGTTCCCGTTGTCTTTCTGTGACTGCCACAGGGCATGTTACTACCCTTTTCCCACTTCATTCTTTTCTTTGACAGTGAGCTCCCTAATGGTGAAATGGTCCTCCTCCCTTCCCTATTTTTTTTTTTTTTTAGCCACAGCATTCACCCCAGTAAAATCTCTCTCTCATCCCAGAAGCAAAGGCTTTCTCTTTTGAGAGAACCTAGCAGTGCTTATTTAATATCCCAGATCATCACCTTCTCCTACCAGCACTTGTTCCAAGTACAATTTCTGCTCAGTCTTCTGGTATCAGCTGTGGATGGAGCAAAGACGAAGGACTTTCTGTCTGCATCTTCCTAATGACCTAGTGATAACCTGCTTTCTCTCAGCAACTTCAAAAGCCATTGAGCCAAGGGAGAATTTGGCTTTCCTCTGGCCTAGTTAAATCTCATAGGTTTGGAAAAGAAATTCCTAGAGCTCGGCTGCAACATGTAGAAATGGGAGCGGGTTGGTTTATCCCTGAGATCCGGGGAGGAGTTTGGTCAGGTCTCATTTACCTGCATAGCTTAACCTGCTGGTGCAGCAGGATGCCTCTGGTCAGCATCCTTCATGGCGGGGGACTATAGGGTTCTGCACCCCTGGCTCCTCAGAGAGGTGAGAATTTGCTTTGTTTTATGGCTTTGGGAACAGCTTAGCCCCATGCACAGAGCCCCACCCCTGCTATGAAAATGAGGGGTTTCATTCAGATGTCTGATAAGCCACAGCTGTTGCTTTGCCACTTCAAACAAAACTTGGATTATAAAGACTGAAGTGCAGCGTTTTAATTGCTGTAAATATGAATAAGAGTGTTTAGGCAATCCAGATGATACCGAGCCAAGCATTTCTGTGGCTAATGTATATTACACTGACAAAAGCAGGCCAGCTGAGAATTTCCCTACTGCCACCCCAGTAACTTAAAACACCAATTGTCTGTTTTCTGCTGCATTGGTGTAAATGAGGGAGAAGTTTTAACCGGGGCATCAGTTGTCCTGAATCTGATCTTTCTTTCAGCATCTGTACAGTGATGTAAACCGTATTGTTTGGTCTGATCTCAGTTATCTTAGTGCAAATCTGTTTGATTTCCTTGGGTTACTCAGAATTCACAGTGGGCTGCTTGCTGTCAGAAGCCTGCCTTTTTTGTTTGGCTTTCTATACATCCCCTAAAGGACGACGGCAGCAGGAAATTGGGTCAAAATCCCAGTAACGAGCATTCACTGGGAAATGATATTTCATACAAGAGAGGGCACTGCAAACCCAGAAAGCCAGTAAAATTCCACTGCTCGTTTGCTCCCTGGTGATTAAAAGCCCTGCCATATATGGGAAAGGCCTGAGCTTCATTCACTCCAACCACAATAGTAAATGGCTTATTCACTGGACACAGTATGCAATCAAGGAGCAGTGCCTTATGACAATAAAAAGGAAAAGCAGCAACTTTTGCTTGCAGTTTGTTTGCAGTTTTCTCCACTGCGTGTTATTAAAAGTCCTGCAACTATTTTTTCTTTTGTTCCTTTATTTAGATCCCTGTAAACTGCAGTTAACTTGCCACTTAACCCTCCCCCCATAAAACCAGCCTATTTCCTCCCCTTCCTCCTATACAACCCAAATAAGAAAAAGACATTTCCTCTACCAGTCTGTATAAATGTAGCTCTTCTGTCTTTGGTGCATCTATTGTGGATTTATGTGATTAAAGGCTGGGATTAGCAGACAAAAATCTTATTCTCACCCAGGTATAAAGCAATGGTTAAATCCCAGTATTTCAGAGACAGTGATGGGACCACAGGAGTGAAGCAAATAGCAAATGTGTGTGTGTATGATTAGGGATGAGTTTTGGGGAAGGAAAGGGAGCAGTGTGCTCTGGATGGGAGGTGCAGAAGGGGTCTCCAGTGCTCCATAGGGATTTTTTTTTTTTGCACCACATCAGTTTCTGCAATGAAACCCTACACAGGGAATATTAAGAGAAAAAGTCATTGGAGCACACTTGTGTTTACGTTCTTGCTTTTCAGTTTATTTTGTTTAGGGATCAGCGCTCTCTCTGCCATCAAAATCATGGCAATGAAGTCTAGTTGCATTTTATTTCAAAAGGAGACAGTTAAGCAACCGTGGCAATGGGGCTACATAAGGTCCTCTGCTTGCTGGAGATTTTCGGGAGGTTTTATTGTTTGTTTGTGTTACATTGAGTACATTAGAAATATGATGTTTGTGTCATATTAATAAATTTAGAGATGATGTCTGGGATCCTACCCCTATGGAATTATGATGAAACCCCATATCTTCGTGGCCAGAAGGGCTGATTGATCAGTCTGGTCTCCCATTCTACATGCATGATTGCACATCACCCATTTACTCGTGTTCTGAGGCCACGTAAGCTGACACGGTTAAAATGGATACTATAGTCGGTCGCAGGACAGATTGGCTGGATTTGAAGCTGGAGTCCTGCTCTTCCAAAATGTTCTTGTGCCTCCCAGGACAGGTCACAGCTGTGTGACAGCAGAAATGTGGTTCAGCGTCTCTGTTCGTAGGCATCTGGGTCCCTCTAGGATTTTCAAAAAAATGTAACTGGTAATATGAATTTTTGTCTATGTGAAGAAAGCAGAGTTTCTTGCAGGTGACCTGATATAAGGTGATAACAAATTTACCCTGGCAGGTTAGGGGACCTATTGACTGGCAGCCTTCAGGTGGTTTTGCTTCTCAGTACCAGAGAATTGTTTTTGAGATGTGGCCCTATTTCTGTTTCTGGTGTTAAAGAAAACTGACTTTTGTATTTGGTAGTGTTTTATGTCCTATATGTCTCTTTGATGCAAAGAAAAGGGTTTGGCTTTTTTAATTATTATTTTGCTAAAGATGAAACTGGTTTGCTTAACTGCATCTGAAAGGTCAAGATCTTTCAAGTCAAAGAGAGGGAGGATGTAAATTAGGCCTCCTTTGAGATGTTGCTGCTTTTCATCCCTGGGCAGCAACAGTCCATGGTAATGGTCAAATGGCATCTCCTCAGAAGTTGTGCTAAGACTGATGCCCATGAGGAAGCCTAATGTACGCAAAAGAAGCTGTGTTGGGTTGTGACAGCTGGGTGATGCAACAGTAACACGTATGAATGCTTCTTTTCCAGCTCTTGGAATGATCAGGGAAAGCCCAACTGGAGACCAAAATAACTCTATGTATCTAATCTGCTCCTTATTTCTCCTTCCAGAATTTGTATTATGAAAAACCTTGCAGTATATCAGCTTCTTAAATGGCATCTGGAGCCTCTGGATGAAGTCCTTGAATAATAAGCACATTGGATGCAAAAAGTATTATTGCATGGTTGAAAAAATTATTTATTTTTACCATCTTCGGTCTTCCTGAGCGCAAATGGAAGATGTGAGACTGCTTTGTTTTAGTTTTTCCTCTTAGCAAAGTATAAATGATGCATGCTAGGGAGACGTTTTTCCCTGGCTTTCCCTTCCTTTAAGTGATTTTTGGCCAAGCTTGGTGTTTGTGCAATCTCGTTCTGGCTACCTGGAGGGAAGCTTGGCAGAAGTTCTTCTTGTTCAACTCTGCTGTTCTGCACTGGCCATAAATGGGAGTTTCCCTTCCCTTTATTTGTTGGGGTCCTTCAGTGAAGGCTGTCCAAGTCATCATTTTAGAAGATAAGTTTTTTTGATTTGCATTAATGCTTTTTAGAACAGCGTCCTTCCCTGTGGTGTTGTTTGTGAACTGACGTAGAGGTTCAGTCCATCGTCTAACAAAGAACTTTGATGGTCAGTAAAGATATTTATTGCTTCACCTGTCAAACCAAAAAAAGTAGTGTGTACTTCCTGGCCCACCTGCCCTAACAACCTAATAACTTTTCCAAAATAGGCATTATTGTTGTTTTATTTTTTATGTTCACTATCTTCTGTAGTAGATGTGAACTCTTTTCTTGCAGTCAATATATAGCAAAATCAATATTAACAAAAGGACAGAGTGTAATGGTGTGATTGCCTTCTGTATCACAGCATGTGATAAAGATCAGTTCATATTAGTAAAAAATGAAAGGAATTTACAGTATATGTAGGAAATATGTTTCATTATAAATGGACAGATTGAAGTGGTGACAGACCATGAATCTGACTTATATGACAAATAGAGTTATACAGTCCTGAAAGCCTGCAGACTGGTGTGATGAACTGGAAAACGCATTATAATCCAAGTAGGTTATTTCTGTCTCTCCTGTGACCCTTCAAGGCAATGGAAAGGCACTGATGGAAAGGCTGTTGGCATTAGCAGGCATAGAACCAGCTTCATCGATCTTGGTTCAGTGCTTACAGGTCACTGAGGCTGAATTTAAATCTTCACATTCCAGGTTTTTCCTGATTTAGAATTAAATACCAGAAGCTATAGGCATTAAAAAACCCCCTAAAACCAACACCAACCACCCCCCAAACCAAATACAGAACTAAAAATGAAAACCTGGGAAAGACATATTAGGTCATCTTGTCCCTTGCCTCTAGGCAGTGCAGGATGATTCCCTAAAGTATATTCACACGTGTTTTGTCCATAAACACCTCTGTTTATTAACAAAATACAATAAGCTGCAGTTTTTCAGTAAGGATTGGGATAGTTTGCTGCACTTTCTAGTTTTTAGCAGGGGGAAATAGCTATCATTCTAAAATGTGTTTCTTGGCCCATGGATATTGCTCATGTGAATTCAAGCAAAAAAACCCCTAATGAATGGAAACTTGTAGAAGAGTTAACGGCAGCTGGTTTTATTATGGACCATGGCTCTGACATGATCTCACGCTAGTTTAATACAAGTGTTACCTCACTGACTTCAATGGAACTGCTTTTCATTTGCAAGGGAGTAAATGAGGCCAAAATCAGACAGAGACCTAGGGAGACACTGTAGGAGAGGGTTTCAGTTTGGGGAATGTGATTTATGTACATATAAAAATATATGGATATATCTGCATGTTGTAGTAAATCTGTCAGGCCACCTGGGAGAAAGGGCCAGATTCTGCTTTGAATAACACCTGTGTAAATCCAAAATGAACTGTAGGGGTAATGTGTAGGGAGGGCTAAAGAAGCATCTCATTTTTCTGAGAAAGGATCTCATAATTTCTTATTGGATTTCTAATGTTTCCTTGGTGAGCTGGTTCAGAAATACAACAGAATAAGACTGTTCTGCAGGGAGCTTCACATTTTTTACTTCTTAATTTCAACCATATCAAATTAAAAGAGAGGTTGCGATGGCTATTGTGAAGCCAGCTCAGACAAAAGCACCACATGTGCAGATGTTCTGCCTTGAAACTATCATAGCAAGCAGTGAAATATGAAACATGTATTTCTGGAGTGAAACCTCTCTTCAGAATTCTGCAATATCGCGTCCTCCTTCAAGCACAGCCTTCAGTTTAGCTAAATCTCGACAAACTGTAGGAAGGCAACTGTGCTCTATTAGAAATGTAGCTTTGTTCTCAAAAAGGGATAAGAGCTTTAACACTTCTTGAAGGTCCAGCAGAGGTGTTCCTTTACAAGCAGGATACTTGGGTGCTACAGCAACAGCCGGCGACCGTGAGATGGGCTTTGCCATTGCTGTGTGTATGAGGACAGGCAATTGAAGACATGGCAGATGATGATGAAGAGCGAAGAAAGGCCAGGGAGAGAGGTCTTTTCACCTTGGCTTCTTGTGTTTAGGTCATTCCGCTCTCCTGTATGGCAGTGCCTGAGTTACAGGCATGTCTGGAACCAGAGTCTGCGGCCTTTTCAGTCTGAGCTTTGACATGTTTAGGGTTAGAGTTTGACACAGCTGCCCTGATTTTAGCAGGATTTCCCATGAGTGTAAACAGGTCTCAGATGCTTTTTGCTTTGCTCAGGCTTTGAAATGGGGATGTTTACAGGTGTGTGGTGTAAAGGGTTCACTCTAATGTGGTTTTGCAGGGTGGTGCTGCGTGCTCCCATGAAGGCAGGGAAAACATTTTTAAGACTATGGACTTACGTAGTGTTAACTTTCGTTTTTACTTTACTTGAGGGCTTGAAGGAAAGCAGAATGATGGTAATTAAGGTTGATCTGTAGGCCAAAGTCAAGGCGGGGGAGGCAGTAAAGTATGGGGGATGTTTTAAATGGCCCTATCTGCTTGTTTAAAAGGAAGCTTTTATGGAGTGGGGATACGAGCCTCGTCTCAATCTATTAGAGGCTTCTCACTGTTCACTACGTGAGCCAAAGCTAATTATACTGTCCACAGAAACAGTGCAGCGGAAGCTAGTGTCCCTGCGGTTCGTACAACTGCTAATTATTCCCAGTGGGCACGCAGAACTGTGTTCTTACAGAACTGGTCTGAGATCACCAACTTGGTTCGTGTAGGATGCTGTTCTGCCATCAGACCGGAACGGCTTCTGCTGGCTGCAGTGCTTTGCTGGATAGTGCTGAGTCCTATCGCTCAGAAAATTTGCAATGAGATTTCTTTTTTTTCAGTCCTCTCTAGATCTTCCTCTTAAGCAAATTAAGTGCTGCTGAGAGAGAAATTTTGGTGGGAGAGCTCTTGTTTACATGCAGCACAGAAAAGTTTTCTCCTACTAATCTCCCACATGCTTCTGCCCTGAACCCACCTCCCCGCCCTCCATTCCTATTTTAATACTGTCTTTTAGCTGAACAGAACTTTCCAAATTCAATCCAACATGTATATGCCAAATAATATTGTGCACGTTGTAGGTCCCTTCACCGAGATAAAAATGACTGAGGTTGTGTGGAAAGTCAATGAAAAAGGTAGGGGCAGAAACCAGAACTTCTGTCTCCTACAGCAAGATACACAAGTCTAAATTATGCTGTTATCCCGGGGCCTACTATATTCACAGGCCTACTATTTAATTACCTTTTATTTCACATAGCTCCTGGGACTACCATATTGATGGCAAAGGAAGAGATAAATAAGCAGGGGAGTTTTTACTGTGAAGAATGATTAGAATTTAAGAGCATTTTAAACACGTTTAGAAGTGTTAGGGGGATTCCCTCTTCACTCCCATATTCAATATGGAATCTGCTGAACATTCTCCTGTGTGAGCATGGCCTAAATAGATGTTGTCTAGTGACTTGGATGGTACGACGTGTGATACCTTTTAACAGATGCTGAATTTCCCTTTTGCCTCTTAGTTGAGTATAAATGTATTATGGAGAGTTATGGTGTTATGTTTAAAGCAGCCTGGCCGCCCTTAATTGATTTTGGTTTTGATCAGTAAAAGTACGGATTAACAGATGCTGAATCAGATTTTTGATTGCTGCTGGAAATACTAAGCTGGTCTACATCCATGGACTTGTATTAGTGCTGCACTTACTGTATTGGACTGATTCTAAAAAAATATTTTCTTTATAATTTCCTGCAGGTATTCTCAGCAAATGGGCAATAGACTCTGTAGCAGTGCATTTGTCATGCTGGTTTCTCAGAAAGCAGAGGTGGTGCTAAATTGCTAAATTCATTGACAAACTTAAGTGCAACAATGAAAGCTGTGGGATGGAGAGAGAGCGGAAGCTCGGATGATGTTGCATTTGTTTTTGCCATATCTAAAAGTGTTGCATTAGTTGAAATGTGTGTGTCATAAACAAACAACTTTGATTTTATGCTGAAATGTGTCTAGGAGAGAGGACAGGAGGGTACATGGAAATAGCCAAGTTCCTTGTACAGCTTTGGTGCTGCCTGCTGCACAACGAGCATAAATTTATCTCTGAAATACCAGAAAAAAAAAAGAAAAAGCTTTATGTACCTACCACATGTGACTTTGCATTTATACAGGTGCAGCTGGCTTTAACTGAAGGGCCATTTTGATGAGAGATGGAATGTCTTATTTATATCATTGATATAAATTACATCTTGACATTTACATGAGTGGTAGAAAACAAACACACTTCACTTGTGTTGGTGTTCTTGTTGTGTGCATAAAAGAAGACCTGTCCTCCTTACCCATGTGCATTTTCTGTAAGGACATAATGCCCCTATTCAGTATTCATAAAGAAGGTAATGGCTATCCAGCTTGGCTGCTTGATGAAGAGAGGCAGTTGCAGAATTACAGCCAGCTGAAATCACTGATTTTTGTGATGGAAATTGTTTATACGTTTGTTTCTTCATTAAAAAGAAATGCAATTAGTAGTTTACAATGTTTATACGGATAGCATCAGCTAAATCTTGTTCCAGTCCGTTGCATGCCCTTTTAATGTGACTTACAATATGCATGATGCAGAAAATCTGACTGCATTGTCCAACCTTAAATGCAAATTCCCAATGCAAATATGAAGCTTTGTTAAGTGGAATGAAGCTCTTTAGGTGCTATCAGGAAGGGTTTTGTTGGTTTGTTGATTGTTTGGGTTTTTGGGAGGCAAAGGGGTGGAAGAGACTCTAAATAGAAGTAAGGTGGCATGATGCAACTCAAAAAGATTAGATTTTTAAATTAGAATATTGCATTAAATTTAAAGACTGAAGTCAAATCACTGCCCAACATTCACCTTTTCAATTCGGTGATCCCTAGAAAGTCTTTTGGGGGGAGGCAGCTGTGCTCTCAGCAAATGTCTTCTGAACAAGACAGGGGTGTTGATTCAAAAATTTTGAGTGTGCCAGCAGTCCTAAAAGGATGTCAAGTTTCAAACATGCTGCTTTGTATGAAGCTGAGTCACAACACTATACCAAATTGCTTCCTCTTTTACCTTTATTGCTTTATTTTGAATGTGTTTTGCTTCAGCTTTATTGATCAGATATTAGTTCTTATTTAATAATATCACAGCAATATAAAGCTTCTGGACAATTTATTTCAGTAGCTTTCGGGCAATTATGCTGTAGAGTTTTACTGCTTATCACATTTGAAATCTGAGCAATTTCAGGCCAGGCTTACCTCTGTTGAAGCTTATTTTGGTTCAAACTGCTTGCGATACGATGGAATATGTCTCTGGAGGCTATGCAAAAAGAGCAACTGTTTCCCCTTGTCCTCAAGATTAAAACAAGCTATTGTGTTCACTAGAGTGCTGAAGAAAGAGTTTACTAGAGAAAAGTGTCTGTTCTGAAAATCTCTACTTTGTTATTCAGGGATAATCCATACAAACAGTGAAATAACTTGTTAGAGGGGTTGCACATCAGAATTGGTAGGTACTGTTCATTTATACTCTGTGGTGTGGTATTTCCAACAGTTTTTGGAAGTAATCATTCCAATATTGGGGTACCCCATGACACAAGTACAATAAAATCTGAATTTCCACAGTATAGTGCTTTTAGGAACAATTAAGTTTGTCACAGTTTGGATTGGGCATTACTCTTCAAAAAAAAAAAAACCAAACCAGTTCTTTGGCTGTTGTGGGGGTTTTCATCAATGTCTGTTCACTTCTGTTTTAGCATTCTTCTACTAACAGCTGATGCAGCCCACACAAAGAAACATGTGCCTGGCTTGGGCTTTTACCCATCTGAATGTGGTCAGTGTCTCTACAGTGACTAACACCACCGGTCACTGAGGGGAACAGGATCTCAAATCTAATTCTGGATGCTGTTTTGTCAACAAAGCATTTCAGTCACTGCTCTGTTGCCAAAAGTACCAGAATTTGTTAGGAATCTCAGGTGTTTTTGGCCAGTTTTGGGCCCCCTAGCACAAGACAGATATGGAGCTGCTGGAGCAGGTCCAGAGAAGGGCAATGAAGCTGGTGAGGGGTCTGGAGCACAAGCCTTACGAGGAGAGGCTGAGGGAGCTGGGGTTGTTCAGTCTGGAGAAAAGGAGGCTGAGGGGAGAACTTCTCGCTCTCTACAATTCCCTGAAAGGAGGCTGTAGAGAGGTGGGGGTCAGTCTCTTCTCCCAGGTCACAGATGACAGGACAAGGGGTCATGGCTTCAAGTTGTGCCAGGGGAGGTTCAGGTTAGATATTAGTAAATATTTCTTTCCTGAAAGGTTTGTCAGGCATTGGAATGGGCTGCCCAGGGAGGTGGTTGAGGCACCATCCCTGGAGGTATTCAAGAGACGAGTTGACATGGTGCTTGGGGATATGGATTAGTAGTGGATTGGTGTTGGTTTGGGTGTGGTGTGGTGTTTGTGTGGGTGGTTTTTTTTTTTT
>BJBW01001074.1:44070-76301 GCA_004320125.1 Scolopax mira | reverse complement strand
TCTCCAAGATATCTCAAAAATGATAGAGAGTGGCTTAGCAATAACATCCGCCAGTTCTCTCAGCACTCATGGATGCATCCCATCAGGGTCCCTGGACTTATGGATGTCTAATTTGGCTAAGTGGTCTCTAACCTAGTCCTCCCCAACAGAAGGGAAGTCTTCCTCTCTCCAGGCCCTTTCCCTTGTCTCCAGGGTCTGGGATTCATGAGGGGGAGCTTTGGCAGTGAAGACCTCAAAGAAAGTATTCTGCAATTCTGCCTTCTCTGTGTCTTCCACCAGAGAGACACCCACACAATTCATCAGTGGGCCTACATTTTCCTGAGCCTTCCTTTTTTTATTGATATTGAAAAAAGCTCTTCATATTATCTTTAACTGTTGTTGCCAGGTTAATTTCTCCTTGGACTTCTAATTTTTCCACGGCGTATCTTTCCTACATCTTGCTATTGCTTATAAGTAGCCGACCCCTTTTTCCAGAGACTGTAGACTTTCCATTTTTCCCTGAGGTCCAGACAAAGCTCTCTATTTATCCAGGCTGGCCTTCTTCACTGTTGGTTCATGTTATGTGACCTGGGGATGGCTTTATCCTGTGCTTTTGAGAATTCCTAAGTATGACCTTCTCACCTTTGCCCTTCAGGACTGTCTCCCAAGAAAACTCTCAACCATGCTCCTAAACATTCCAAAGTCTGCCTTATGAAAGTCCAAGATGGCTGTTCTGCTGGCTCTCTGTCTTGTTTCTGCAAGAATTGAAAACTCTATGATTTTGTGCCCAAGATGACCATCAGCCTTTACATCCCCCACAAGACCTTCTCTGTTAACAAGGTCTAGTAGGGTGCTTTCCCTGGTTGGCTTGCTCACCAGCTGGTGTTAGGAAGTTGTAACACACTCTAGGAACTTCCAGGACTGTTCCCTCTCTGCTGTGTTGTGTTTCCAGCAGATATCTGGGAGGTTGAAGTCCCCAACAAGAACAAGGGCGAGTGACTGTGAGAGCTCTTCCAGTTGCTGATAGAATATTTCATCAGCTACTACATCCAGGTTTGGGGGTCTGTAATAAAACTCGCACCATCATATCTGCTTTGTTGGCCTTCCCCTTGATTCTAACCCATAAATACTCTACCTTGTAATTTCCATTTTTAAGTTCTGTGCATTCAAATGTGTCTCTAACATAGAGGATCACCCAACCAGCTCTCCTTCCTTGTCTGTCCCTTCTGAAGAATTGGTAGCCATCGATAACAGCACTCCAGTTGTGTAGGCTTCCCACCACATTTCTGTGATGGCAACAATATTGTAGTTTTACTGCTGTACAATGGCCTCTGGCTCTTCCTGTTTGTTGCCCATGCTGTGTGCATTTGTGTAGAAGCACTTAAACTGGGCTAATATTCCTGCCACTTCTGTGGTTGCTGACTTATCACTATCCTCAGTGTCATCACTACCATGTGGCTTACCATCCCCCATTTCTGAGATGACAGGCCGCAAGACCTTAATATTGTTTTTATACCAACAAGCACTGGTAATCTGCTCCCAGACTTCTCTTTGGTAATCCTAGTCCCATCCCCCTTCAAACCTAGTTTAAATCCCTTTCAATGAGCTGTTGTAGCTTTTGCCCCAATATTATTCTTCCCCTTTGTGTCAGGCATGCTCCTTCTGTTCCCAGCAGGCCTGGTGTCCTGTAGATCATCCCATGATCAAAGAAACCAAACTCGCTGGTTACACCAGCCTCGGAGACAGAAGTTGTCTCTTCCTGTTTGCCCCCTCATCAATGCCTGCAAGTGGTGGGATGGAGGCGAACACAACTTCTGATTCCTTAACCAGCCATCTAAGAGCCCTAAAGTCTCTCTTCATTGCCCTTGAACTACTGGTGGCCACTTGATCGCTGCCTACTTGAAATACTAGTAATGGATAGTAATCTTAGGGCTGGACTAAAGAGATTTTTCTGTATATCCTTAATCCTAGCTCCAGGGAGGCAGCAGACTTCTCTGTGGGATGGATCGTGTCTGCAAATGGGGCCTTCTATTCCCCGCAGAAGGGAGTCACCCACAAATGACTTGAGTCACTTGATCCAAAAATAAATATGACCTCCAGCACTTCCTTGCAAACCTTGCAAATCTGTGTTTTATTTTGCTTTTTTGCAGATAGCAACTCAGATCTCTGTACTGATTGCTAAAGTTGCCAGGGTGGACTGCCCGAGGCAATGGCCAGAACTTATACCCACTCTTCTAGAATCTGTGAAAGTCCAGGATGATCTTCGACAACACAGAGCGCTGCTTACCTTTTATCATGTTACAAAGACTCTGGCATCCAAACGGCTTGCTGCAGATAGGAAACTTTTCTATGATGTAAGTATCAAGATGCAGTATTATGGAGTGTGCAGACCATGTTCTTTATGTGCTTGCCACTTCCTGTGGTTAATGGCAGATACATTGACTTTGATGCCTGCCTTTGATACAGAAGTGCTCTTACTTTGGTGATGATGTGTACACTATGAAACAACTGGAAGTCACTTTCTAGGTGAAATGTTTTTGAGATCTTTATTAATTTTGCATGCACCTTGCATATTGTTATAATAACTTGTGTTAAGTAGCAGAGCTTCATTTGCAGAATAATATCTGCATGTCAGCCTTATGTTATCATGCTGTACAGCAGATCTTATTAAATATGAATTTCCAGTGGTGTTGGAAGTGTAATTCCATACCACAGTATTTTTGGCTTTTATCATCGGTGGGAATGTGTTTAGTTGTGATTTTTCCTGATCAACTTTTCTCCAGGTTAATTAAAAAGCAAGATGTCAATGCAAATCAAATGTCATATCCGATTTCATGCAGCTGACATTCTCCATTATAAGAATCCACTAATTAGAACACAGATTTACCTTTGGCTGAAGGCTGTTGCATCTCCACTCACATTTGGAGTTAGGCAACGATGTAGTACAGTTAAATGAATGTAATGAGTTAAACGTCCTTTACAACGTGTTCTGTTTGACTTTTCAGAATTTTACTTTATTCCTCCATTTTAAAGAAAACATTATAGTGCAGATAATGAAGACTCTTTCTGAAGTTTTACTTGTTCGTGTATAAAAAAATTTCTGGCAGTATAATCATTAAGCTGAAATTTAATTTGTCAGGGGTTTGAGGAACCAAATGCTGGCCCTTTTCACAGGCCAGGACTGCAATGGTGATATGTTGCTATGAAATGTGTGTGCAAAGGAACAGTTTTCTCTCTCTGCCTCTATTTTTATAGGTATGAATGAATATAATCTCTGCATAGGTAACATTTTTTTCTATTTTGAGATTTATTAGGCCATTATATATGATCTGGATAACTGAACAATACAGGTTTTGACATATTCACAGATATAGCAATAAAGTCAGCGAGATAATGACTTCTTTTCCAGAGTTTTCCTAAATCAAGATGTTGCTTTTACATCCTGGTTATGCACATGAAAACATTGTTAATGCTCAGGATATAGCAAAAGATCAAAACTCAAGCCCCACCTTGATAAAGTAGCCAAATCCATATCATCTTTCTGTCCCAATAGAGAGACAGAAAGGATTTTACATTTGTCCTTAAAGTTGTTGTTGTACAGCAGTGCCTTTGCTGTATTTCCACCATCTTACCCGTTCTAAAAGAATTACCTTCAGTCATTTTCTGTGTTCGCAAGAAGCTCATTCCATTTTCCTTATGGAATGCCATTTTTCCATCCTGGTATTTTCTTTATATATTCTTTTATTCTTAGAGTGAGACCACTTCACATATGTGAATAACTGAATTCTGTTACCTGAGGTTTAAAAAGAAAAATTATACAGATTATGATACTCTAACTTGTAAATGCAGCTTATTTATAACTTCATCTTTCCGGTGAATGTTACAGTTATGATTGTAACTACATTAACAGTCTTCAATGTAGAATTGACTGCTTTAGTACAAACAGAAAAATGTAACATCTGCTTATATATGCTTAAAAACATCTGCTTTCTTTTGAGCCTATTTTTCTTAGTCTGTTAAATGAGGATGGTGGCTATTGGAAGTAAAACCAGTGAGTTTTATTTTTCTATTTAATAGAAATGTAATGCTACTTTTTGGAATAAATTGATTGCATGTGTTAAAACCTGTAGTATTTGATTTTTTAAATTTTTTTTAGTAATAGCACATATCAGCTATATAGCATATATTGGAGAAGTAACATCACAAAATTACTGCAAATAGTCAAAAATACCAGTTACAGGGTTTTTTTCCTTAATTCATTTGACATTAAGCTTTTGAGTCTTCCTGTTACTTCTTGGCCCTGTTTTGGAACGAATGGTGTTAGATTTTTACAGTTTATCTGAAAATCTTTTTTTTTTTTTTTTTAATCTGAAATTGTGATGTTCTGCACAATTTCTGTCTACAATCACTTTTTTTTTTAGAGTCCTGCCATAAAGTATGATAAGGTTTTAGGTACCTTCTGTGCTATTTTGAGCTATTTTTTTACCACCACCATCACACTTTGCATGTTTTACCAACTAGAGGAATTTAAGGCAATCTTGCCCTTGACTAAGTCTTTAGGTCCTGCAGTAATACAAATTATAATTTCTAACTGAATGACTGCAAAAGTAAAAATGTGGTGGATCCTCCTAAAGGATAGTGTGTGCATTTGTGGTTCTGTCCTTCCAATTTTTATGAAGCAATTATTGTTTTAAACTATGAAGTTGTCAAGTGCTACCAAATTGAATAAGAAATTCTTTATCTTCTGTTTATACTTTAGATATCTTTATTAGGTAAGCACTGCTTGGAAACTCTAATGTGAATTAAGCCAGAGATTTGTTCAATGCTAGCTGATTAGAAACTATTTTTCATTCTGTGTTTTAAACAATTTGAAGCAAAAAGTCAGGGTTTGCAGCTATGAAAAAAAAAAATAAAGTTTCAGTGTAGGCATTGTTCAATACTGTATTTATTAAAGGCATGTAACCCCTAAATGTGTCCTAGAATAAACTGATTCAGACATTAATTATGCTGTTAAGACAAACAGTTTAAGTCTTGTGGGAGAGGAAGTGATGAAGAGAGCTGATAGTTTTTTGAAGCCTCATACTCTACTATAGACCTGGGGCTGTATTTAATGAAAATCAGATGAGAAAGGAGGCCTACATAGTTATCTTTGAAGTGGTTGAGTCATGGACCAAGTAATTGAGGAAGCAAGTGAGGCTATCATAACATCTTCACATTAAGGCAAGATACTTTTCTGGAAAATCTATGGATAAGTAAAACTCAGTACAACAAAGAAGCAAGTGAAACACTATGGTCCATGACCTACAAGAAGGTGGATTAAATAATATTAACACTCTAAACTGGCCTTTAAAATTTAGGAATTGATTATGCTGTAGCCAAATTCAGTAATCAAATATATTGTTGGGTTTTTTTTCTTTTTGCAGCTCGCATCAGGTATTTATAGCTTTGCGTGTTCCTTGTGGAATCATCATACCGATACATTCCTGCAGCAAGTTTGTGCAGGGAATGAAGCTGCAGCCACAAATTCACTAGAAAGAACCTTGTTGTCACTAAAAGGTAATAATACAAAATGGTATTAACTATAAGTTTCTTCACAATGAACAATTAAGATTTCTTTGGTAAAGAGTTTGCATTCTCTAACAAAGCCATGCCCATGGGGAAAACAGTAATCTTGGTTTATTTCACGTGTAGCATTAGCACGGCAGAAGGAGGATTATTCACACGGAAGGGGTCCTGCTGCAGGACTTTCAGAGGTTGAACACTTGCAGCTTTTTGCAGAATTCTTGATTCAGTAATTCTTGGAGTACTCTTCATTGTTTTACACATAATGTACTGATTTTTAAATTAATTTCAGTAAGATTAGATTCATATTAGGTATAGTTGAGTCATCCAAATTAAATTAAACAATTAAATGTACTTATTAATATAGAGAATTGGAGGAAAGGCACAGCAACTGTAACTGTAATCATGTTCTGAAATCTCTTGGAACATGGGCTAAGAAATATCTGTACAAGTAATTATTTTTTTTTTTCCTAGTGCTTCGTAAACTGACAGTCCATGGGTTTGTAGAACCTCATTGGAACGTGGAGGTGATGGTAAGTGACATATCTGTTTCTAGTTCTAGATTAGAAATTTTAGAAGATGATTTTAGGTGTTGTTAGAGCTGTGTTGAAAAATCATTGAAAGGCACACTCTTGTGTTATGTAAAGCAAGATCAAGCAATATGCTCTGAAAGTCGTCCTCCCGACAGTTAAAAACTATCAGCTCCTAGGTAGCTTCTAAACTCTGTGACACCAATGGTATGGTGTTTAAAAATGGAAAAGGTACTCCTTCCAATTGACATGTCACATGATAGTGACACCCCTGTTGCTTACTGAAAGATGTCTTATATGTACTCTTCCCCATCATTTGAAAAGGGTGTTTACATTTAATGATCAATGTGATGGCACATTTGTCCTGTGAATTCTATTGATAGAATGAGACAGAATTTGTCTGATTGAGATGAAAGCCTATGGTATGTAGCCCATTGGTGGAAAAGAAAGAAGCCCAAGCATCTCACTTAACCCCAGACACTGCCTGCTTTGGAGGAATTGGGGACCTACGTCCTAAACTAGGAATTTGAGAAAAGGAAGAATCTGTATAACAGATTGTAAAACATATGTCTATATTTACCTTTACCTCCTTCTATTAGAGATGCTATACTGTTTGTGTGGTACCAGTATGATCAGTTTGGATCATTGATGCAGTCTGCTAGTGAGCTAATTATTTGTTTTATGACAAAGTTGTTCATCTGAGAAAATGAATTAGTTCAGTTAAAAGTGATAACGTGAAATCTGAGCTAGTAACTGATATGAACTGACTTCAGTTTGATTTAGCTTTCTTCTCATAATACAGCACAAAATAAGCTCCATCTTTAAAAGACACATATGCTTTTATATTTTTCAGGGGTTTTTACATGCAGTGTTTGAACGGCTAAAACAGTTTCTGGAGTGTAGTAAGTATCTGGATATTTTTCCTTGTATTGGTTGTTCAATGATGCTCGATGAAAGCATAATACAGTTTAGTGCATCATCAATAATAAAATAAGTGCAAGTTGGTTTTTTTTTGAGTGCAAAACTATTACTTGGAATGCAGCTGAAACTGTAAGAAAAGGTTTTGTTAAAAATGTCCTTTTATATCCACAGACCAAAATCCCACAAAAACTTGCTGTGATAATGCCAATTGAAAAAAAAAAAATAATAAAAATTAAGTCATGCTCTTTCTGTACCTTCTTTGATTTTTGGCAAGACTAACTTCAATAGACTGAATTGAGACCGTTCCAGCTTGGCGGTTATTGTAGTCTCCTAGAACGCTAGGATTCTGGGATTTTGAATGTCCTAAGTTAAGAACTAAGCTGAAGCTTTCCATTTCCACTTTTCTAATCAAGTTGTTGTGTAAAAGCAGGCATGACTACCGTACAAGATTAGTGTTTATTATATCATAGGTTTTGTCTGTGTGTCTTCTTTCCTTTTTAAAACAGCTTTATTTGTTTTTGTAAATTCAGAATGTCCTCCTGTGTTCATAATCAATTATTTGTTTAAGGTGGAGTTTTTAGAAAAACACATACCATTACGTATTAAGAATATATCTTTGTTTCATTAAAAGGGCATTTTTGACTTTTTAATGCCTTTTTGCTTCTTCCCTATGCTAGCATTTACTTGCGTTATTTTAACTGTCTTTTATCATTGAATTGTCTGTAATGATGTCCCAGTTGTTTTATTCTGATCAGTCACAGTGAATTTCACTGCAGCTGAAAGCAGTGGTTAGGTATTTTTATTGTTTTTTCCCCCAGCACTCATTACCTTGAATTTGACTTTGAATATATTCTGCCATAGAACTTTTTTTCTGGCTGCCATAATCCCTGAACTACAGATAAAATAAGTTGTTCTCCCATGTTAATTTTTTAAAACTTATCTCTCCAAAAAGAAAAGGAAAGCCTGAAAAAGTTGTTAAATATCTGATTTACCAGGTAGAAGTATAAGAGCTGAAAATGTATGCAGAGATCGTCTAGAAAAGACTATAATTCTGTTCACTAAAGTGGTAAGTAAATTCTGTGTTCAGTTACTGAATAGTTTACTGTGCTGGAGGAGCAGCCCTGTTCAGATATGTACGTGCCTTAAGGCCAATAGGTTTCAGATCTTTTAAAGATAAGGAAGGGACTGCAACTTAAAAATTCTTTGTTATGAAATACTTTTTTAAAATTTTTTTTTTAAGGAAAAGAATGTCTGTTTATTCATGGTAGCAGTAGTGAAGAATATATTTCCTTAGGTCAAACAAAGTCAAATGCATTCCATAAATGAATTATTTAGCTAGGAATTTTGCTCAGAAAAGAATTCTGGAAGTTTTGCTAAAACATTGGTATCAGCATTGATGAACAAAGAAGAGATAAACTTTCATTCTGTCTGGCTTTAGATTGCAATTTCTAAGGCCCTGTTAATTCTATTGAATAACTGTCCACTTCCAGTTTATTGAAAGAAAATTAACAAACTCTCTTACTGTTTGTTACTTTTGTGTTAGATGGAGTTGTCAGCTAATTTTGTGCCACCATTAATTACATATATTATTAGAAGGTAGTTTTAGCATTATCACTTGCTCTGTTTTTGAAAGATACAAAACCTATATAATTCCTGTTTTCAGATTCTATTGTGGGGCCGTGTATCTTATTTAAATATTTGCCCTAATTATCAGAAGTGGGAGGCACCTGTTGGCTTCACCAAAATTGAACTGAAGGTGCTCTGACCCAACATTTTTATTCTTTATTATAGTACTTCCTATAGGTATATGAGGCATGTGCATGTTTTTGTCATAGACCTGAAGAGACAATACACTTTATTAATAGATAATCTACTACCTGTAGAAACCCAGATGCAAGAATTCAAGCTTAAGCATATTTGCAGCAGTAGAGGAGATTAAACAAATTAACCAGTGTCTTCTACACCAGTAGTTGGAAAAGCTAAGCTAGGGAAACAACTGCTTGTACTGCAGTGGAGGGGGAGAAAAAAGAATAAAAGGTTATTTCCCTCATTCCTCTTATAATAATTCTAATAGGATGAATTACCTGCTAAGATGTCCAGGATTTTAAGTGTGGCTGATATGTTTTATATACTGTGTGCTGTTAGGATGGCCAAGTTGAAAATGGATATCGTTGCTTAAAAAAAAAGTCATTTTGAACACAAATCAAAAATGTCAGGGCAAAATAGTGTTTTGTTAATCATTAATATCAATCTCTTCTAATTTCCTGTTGCTGTTGTTTTCTGTAATTTTATATAAATTGGCACTTGGTTCTGATAACTATTAATAACACTTGCACAAAAAGTAATTTGATTTCTCTATTTCTCTTTCTTGCCCTTCTCCTTCCTTAATTTTCAGCTTTTGGACTTCCTGGATCAACATCCTTTTTCATTCACCCCTTTGATTCAGAGGTCGTTGGAGTTTGCTGTAAGCTATGTTTTCACAGAAGCTGGTGAAGGAATTGTATTTGAGCGGTTTATTGTACAGTGCATGAATCTCATTAAGATGATTGTAAAAAATTATGCTTACAAGCCATCTAAGAATATTGAAGGTATTGCTGTTATTTACTAAAAATGTTTTTTATACCTTGGGAAACATTTTGCTAGTTTTTTCCAACAGTAAAACTCTTTAAGATATTTTTTGAAGTACTTGATGTTTTAATACTTAGTGTGTACTTAATGTGCTTCTGTCTTTCTATTGACAATTTTTAATATGGTGGTTAAAGTATTAATATATAAAGACATTGACTTGCTAAAGTAATTTTAAATGCACAAGGAGCATGAGTATCTTTCCTCTGTTGATTATTTCGTATTCATTGAACTAATTTTAAAAAGTATCGAGATATGAAATTTGATTTATTTTCATAAAATGGTTTGATGCATCTTTCCCTTGACAAATGTTTGATAAAACGAGGTATTTGCTGTAATTAACTAATACCAGGAGTCTGAAATACAGAAACACAGTGAATTTGCATGCAGTTGAGTATAAAGCAGTTTAAATATTCTGCTTTGTAGTACTGTTTCTTTCTGAATCTTCATATGACACTGTATGTGTGGATAATGAAAAACAGAATTGAACTGTATTAAAGAAAAAAAACAATGTTGCATATTAATTTGATATTTGACAATTACTAGATAACAATTAGCATTCTCTTTCTAAATCTAAAAAAAAGTTTCATGAACAAACTGGTATGTGGCAGAAAGATTTCACAAACCCAGCCTTTAAAATTCTCAAATAATTCACTGATTATTACAGAAATTTCTAACTGCAGAAGTTCATAGTTGTGTTTGAGGTTTTTGAAATAGAAATGTGTTCATTTGAGACAAAAAGAATATCACAGATTGTGATAGAAGCAATAGTACCTGACTTTCTGAGAACTGGATGATGAAAAAAACTTAAAATAGTAAATTTATTTTTCTTAATTTCTGACTGGTATATAGTGTTTGTGTTGACTGCATAGCATACAGTATTTGAATTTATTGATGCTTTCTTTGACTAATATTGACTCCTAAAAACCCACGTTATTTTTAAGATTGTATTTGGATAAATTTTCTGACTAGGTATAAATGAATCTTTCTTCTTTGAGTTGCATGCTTTTAGATTCAGTAAGGCTAAATGAAAAAAAATTTTCTAAAACAGCAAGTAAACAGTTTTTCTTTTCATCTACATAGCAGCTGAAAAACATTACTTAAATACTTTGTGAAACCCTAACGATCCTTCAGTGTAACTGTGCTGTAAAAGAACCCTATTAAAAGTGAAATAATTTGGTAGTTTAACTTCCTTAAAAAAAGTACCACCTGAAAGTCTGTTATGAAAGTCTGCCATGAATTTTTTTTTTTCAATTTTTCCTCTGAGAATAAGAATTTCCTATCGATTTATTTCTAATTTTACTAGACTACTATTTGACCACTAAGCTACTTAATTGTAATTTGAATTGTCTGTGTTTTATTTCAGATAGCAGTCCTGAAACTCTAGAAGCACATAAGATAAAGACAGCATTTTTCACATATCCAACACTAATGGAAATATGTAGGAGATTAGTCACTCACTATTTCCTGCTGACAAAGGAAGAATTAACAATGTGGGAAGAGGACCCAGAAGGCTTCAGTAAGAAACATGTTGAACAGTTGGTTGCAGTTTATTTTTATATTAGTAAAAGAGTTTTGTATCTACGTTGTTCCTACAAATTGCTTACTGCGATATTGGCTGATTTATTTTCTGCAGTTGCTAGAGATTGTTTTCATAGCAAGAGATTTCTTAGTAGTTTGATACCGACATTTCTAAATATTAAACTTTATTTGAACCATAGTTAATAATAATAATAATGATAATACTTTTTCTTCTCCATTATGAAATAATAGCTGTAGAAGAGACAGGAGGAGATTCTTGGAAATACAGTCTCAGAGTAAGTATTTCTGTTTGACAGAAAACCATTCAACATTTCTGGATGCATTTCTTCATAATGTTGTAGCCAAGAAATATGATATTTGGTAGAAAGATAAGCTTGTACTCTAAAAATAAAAATCTTTAGTTAAGGAAATTTAATTAGAATGAGTATAAATTAACTTTATTCCTTTATCGATGTTTAAACATGCTGAAATACACTGAGAACTATGCACTTCATATTTTAGGCAGGAGAGAAAAGAAGTGTTCTTCAGCATTTGTATTGTGCGGTATGTGGTGATTAAACCCAATGGGAGTTGTCTAAACTGGTTACTACCAGTTGTAACTGGTAGTATCACTTATGACTTACTTAGTAGACATGATGAATGAGGAAAGTTTCAAATGCATCTACATTAGCATTTTAGTTCAGATCAAAAATATGCTTTTGTACTGAATCTCCCAATTATCACTGCTGCGATTTGTTTTGCAAAGAGGTCTCAAAGTTTATTTGCTGGATCACTCTCGTTTTAAAGCTAAAAATCTCGAACCCTCTGCATCTAGTGTGTTCCACGTGCAGATGGGTATTCGGTCCAGGTGATTCAATTAGAGCTAATCCAAAAGTAAACTGTAACATACCCACACTGTGGTCGCTGTCTCCTCAACACCAGCTGTTTCACTCTGCAGACTGGTTGTTCTTCTGCCTCAGCACTGGCTGGTATAGGTACAGCCATCAAACTCCTGCTAGGGTTAAGCATACTGATTAGTAGGGAGAGTGGTATTTCAGGTAGTACTAATTTAGCTACAGTATATTGCATTTTAAATTGACCTCTGGTTTGAAGTATTCAGCACTTAAGATTTTAGCATAAAATGTTTTTTAATTGTCTTTATTTTGATAGATTCTGAAACAGAATTTTTTGATTTTTCAGCCATGCACAGAAGTTCTTTTTATTGATATTTTCCATGAATATAATCAGACCCTTACCCCTGTGCTTTTAGAAATGGTTCACGGTCTACAAGGTAAGTTCTTTAAAAGATAAAGGAATAAGGATAAATACAGAATTCTTTACATTTGCTTTTGTCAACTGTTAAACAATTTTACCTTGTGGTATCTAATTTTATATAGTGCATTCTAGTATATTTTTGAAAGGACAAAAAATAAAATTATTTCTAAACCTATCATAATGAAAATGCAGTGTGTATCTATGAATAGTCATAAGGATTCTTTACTTTTTGTCATAACTGTTTTAGATGGGGACAAAAATTGGGCCATTCTACTTTCAGGCTTCAGGCTTTCTTGAGAATGGTTGACATGCTTAATAAGTTCTGTAGGTTGTTTTTTATTGGGAACTTCCTGTTCAGATGTTCCAAGGCTGTTTGTGGCCATTCTGTCATGTCCCTGCAAAAATCTTGGGGAAAAAAGATCTTTACAAGAAAAAGTTCAAGTTATGCTGTCATTTTGGAGAGTGTAGAGGACTTTCCAAATCTGAAAAATCTCTTTAAAAGTGTAGGGTTTTTTTTTCTGCATGAAGACTCAAGTCCTCATAGATTGACAAATGATTCAAGCTTTCTTTTATTCTATTCTATGATTTTTCCCCCAAAACTAAATTTTGTAGTGGCCATGAAAGATAATGAGTGGTAGCTGCCACTTTGTTTTCCCAGACATTTCAGCTTAGATTGTTTTCCCAGTTTGACTGAAAACATTTTATATTTGTACTTATAAGAATGGGTCAGTACTTTCTATTAAGTAGAAGTAAATACTCATTTTTTGACTTCACAGAATTTCTTAATAAAACACTTTGTGTACATGTTTCAGGGTAGCTTGCTGTGCAGTGATATTGGGAATGGTAAAAGATTCCTTATAACAGGGTTGTCAGTTATTTTGTTTTCAAAGAATTACGGAAGTTTATGGAAGTTCATACTTGTATACTAAAGCAAATACATACCTTTTTTTTCTTTTCTCCTAACACCTATAGTAGCCATTTTTCATCTTCAGAGTTACTGTCAAAGTAATAGATGATATTAATAATTCATTAATTCATATTATTTTGGAAAATCATTACTTACACATTGTAAGTACACATGCACACATATATAATGTATATAGGAATTAGGCCTAGGACTCTGTTGGAAATGGTACCACATGGTCAGCAGTCTTCAGCCATTTGCAGGTTTGAGTCTGTTTATTTAAACTACATGTTTCTGACTTACACGCATGTTGTTAAAAATGTTCATCTCCGAAGAAGTCAGTCAAAAGTAGAGTGTGAAAGCAGAGATTGAATTGTAATATACTCACTGAATAAATTATTGAAACTGAAATAACTAAGCTTAAGCTTGTGAATTAAACAAAAAATAGTGAAACAGTCTTAATTCACAGCATGCTTAAGGTGTAAGTGCAAATTTGTTTGTGTTTTTTGTTTCAGTTGTGATTTTTTATTATTTTAACTTTGCCTTCTAGGATCTACCAACATGGAAGATACCAGTGCTATACTGATTAAAGATGCTGGTAAATTAAATTTTGCTTTACCTTTGAAGTAACAAAGCCACTTCTGTGTATGTGCTTGGCTTCCTTAAAAATTATTTGAAGAATTTGCAAGATATTTTTTAAAGACAGTTGGAAAGTAGGACTTAAATCCTATTTCTCCTTTCATTTGATCTCAATCTTCACTTTTCAAAATGTTTATGTAAAAATATGGTGCTTTTTTCACCTTTTTTTGTGAAACAAACACTTAGACAACCTCCCTTACTGTCCTGTCCTTTCTTCTTTGCAAATAAATAAGCTTCAGTACTTCCACGGAGATACTCTGTCCATTTTACAAGTAATGAAATTTTATGGCAAAAAAAAAAAGAATTGTCTAAGACCTCTGATAGAATCATTCTTGATGTTAAAATAAGTTCTTATGACTTTTAGCTATTTTCAAGAGTCTGAGTTTTCTTCTGTAATACCTTTCTTTTAGTATAATTTCCTCCAGAGGTCCCTTCACCGTGGTCTTCAACTTTCTTCAGAAAGATATGCGTTAGTTTTGTTTTCTTTATGATATTCAGGTTATCAAAAATGTTTTTCGAAACTTAAAAATTAGTCTGATTACTTAGTATTAAAACTCAAACATCTAAGCAGACGATAAGCATAATTATTGTTTTTCCCCAGTGTATAATGCGGTTGGACTGGCTGCTTATGAACTATTTGATAGTGTGGATTTTGATCAGTGGTTTAAAAATCAACTATTAGCAGAACTACAGGTTTCTCATAACAGGTAAACACCTTGGTTTATTATGCCTTCATCATTTAAATATGAACTGTTGATACAAATCTGGTAAGACATAATGTCTAATAGCTGCAGACTTGAAAAATACTCAATATTTAAACATATCCACTGAGTAGAAGTATGAAATACATACAGGTAACTGATAAAGTCACAGAAGTTACAGTGCTCCTGACAGTTTCTGTTTATGTTTAAATTACTGTGTAGTGGATACTTCCATGATTCTGTAAAAATATTGTGAGTGGGTCTTCTTGCATGTGTTTGAGTTGAGTAAACTTTCTCCAGGACAACCACCTTCACTCATTTAAAGAAAGATATATAGATCTCCTGAGTACCCAGAGCCCTTCAGGCAGTGAAGTCCAATGGAAATGTGTGAAAATAATGTCTACAAAACTATAATTTAGCCAAAATAGTGATTTGTTCTTTTCTACAAGCCCTCTGTAGCACTCTTCAGTTAATTTTGCCAGCAGTGAAGTGGGGAAGGATTTGGGTTGAATTGTAAAGTGTGAATGACTACAGGCTCATTCTACACAAAGAATGTTTCCCATCTGCTGTGGATTTTCTTTCTCACCAAGGCCCCTTTCACTTGGATGGTTGTCACATGAGTAATTTTTTCTTTTTTTTTTTTTAGCAGCCATTATAGGGTATTTTGAAAGGTTGGTTTTGGTAGCTCAGTACAGACTGAGCTGTCCATCTCTACAGCTGACTAAAAGGCAGTATTCCTTTTTATTCCTCTAGCTGCCACTCTTCCCTCTGGGGAAGGACAGTGACCACTATTGTTTGTGGTGCTAATCCTCATCAGGTGCGTTCCAAATGACCCTTTGACTCTGAATAACTATATCCTATTTTTCCTCATCAGAGTCATTAACAGTGACCGTAATGTCCTTTCAAGAATTTTACTACATTTGGAACTTGTCTTACCAAATATAGTTGCTATCTGAAACATAAAATAATTTGTTTGCTAATATCTGCAGGAGCTACTATACGTTGTAGATGAGTTTTGATAATGAGTTGCTAGCCAGCTTTTTTTGTAATTTCCAAATGCTGTTTATAAACACTTGCTTTATAGATACATTTCAATTTCATGTAGAGTTGAAGATCAGTGCTGAAATTCCAAATATTAAAATGCTTTTTATTACAATGTACTTTTTCAAAAATGATTTATATACTTTTGGATATATAGCCTTACTTTAGAGCCACAAAATGATTGCCGCAGTTGTTTAACTGGTGTTTCCTCATGTTTGTATTCTTTTTCTCATTAGTCTTTTGGTTGTGTTTTGTTTTTGTATGACCTCCACTTCACCTTGCTGTCTAGCAGTGAACAAGTACTCTAATGGTTAGGCTAAATGTCAGAAGAGCAGGAAAAACTGAGAAATCTTGCATATATGGTTGGTACTTTGTTGTTGTGCTCCACCAGCACCAATCTATTGAATAAAGCTGCCGTGGTATTTGTAGCACCTGTTGGCTTTGCCATTTTTATGCTATCCACCCATATAGCATAAGTAAAACAGACAAAAGTTGTCTGTGGTTGATACAGTTCTATTTACAGTAGGGAGGACACCTGATCTGACTATTTGGTTCGCATTTGTGATATCCCAGGGTGAAATACCTGCGGGGACAGTAGCTTGCAGTAGAAGTCATCCAGAAGTTTGAAGCCTTGTGTGCTTGAACTGCTTCTACTGCCAGCATCATTGGAGACCACCGTGGCAATAAGGGAGGCGGTTTGGTAGTTTGAATGGAGTGCTGCTTTAAGGACAGCTTCAGGAGTGCATATGCAGTTCAGATAAAGTGGATTGGAGGGTATGACCAGGTGTCCCACAGAGTGTCCCATAGCAATTAGAGTGCTTGTTTGCAAACTACTTTGTGTTTGGGAACACAAACCTATGTTTTGTCAGCCGTGACCATGGAGTTTGCTTTATTTTTTTTGCTTTGTTTCATTGTCTGGTACGTTGTCTATACCATGACCATAGTAGGAGAAATATGGGATAATGAAAAAATATTTTAAAATACTTTGATAAAGATTGCATTGCAAATGTATCACTTGCCATAATATTTAATTTTGTTCTGATTAAGGAGAAGCTTTTCTGTTAAATATGAAGACAGTTCACTGAATACAATTTTTCATAATAATTCAGTCTTAAAGCAACTTTTCCTGTGGATGTGACACTTACTGCTTTTGTGTCAATTAAGATACTTTTAACTTGAATGTCTGAATGCTGTCCAGACTGCTTAAAGCTACCAGCCTATGACTGTTGCAACAGAAGCTGCCCTATTTTGCAATATGGTCACTTTTCACATGTGGGGCTTTAGTTTGAGCAGGCTCAACCTCCTTATACTTAGTCAGAGCATCCTCTTATTGTAAAAACTAATGAAGTTCAAAGAGGTGAACTTTTTCCAGAAGCACTGTATGTAGAAAAGATAAGACCTTAAAAATGAGCACCAGTGAGCAGAAGAATTTCTAGGAATTTAAGTCCTTTTAAAAAAAACCAAGACCCAAAACTAAAAAAAAAAATCCAAACACACACACCCCCCTAAAAACCTCATAAACATTCTATCTTCCTATAAGCAGAAGACTTTCTAGTAACTTAAGTCCTTTTTAAAAAACAAAACTGAACAAAAAATCACATACACATATCACTCCCAAAAACTCACAAGTACACTGTCTTTTGAGAGAGAGAGATAGAGAAAGAATATAAAGATGGAGGTAGATTGTATGGATTGTATAACAGATATCACCAGAGCTGAAAGTCCTTACTGTCAGCAGATGGTTATGTGATTACATCATTTAAAACTTTTCTTTATATGGTAGCCGTTTGGAAACTGTCCAGTGCCAATCTCAAGAAAAAACAGTTTTTAATATTCTGATGTTTGTAAGGTTATCTCTAAGCTTTCTAGGAATAGAAAAATTTGCATCACCACAGCTTCTCCAAGACATAGAAGGGCATGTTAGTAAGGCAACATCTTGCCTAATCCCTTGCTTCAGCATGCATCGTTCATGCTCCTCTGCCACTCAATAAACCTAAGGCAACACTGGACCATTATTCCTCATTAGACTTGTGTCCCAGTCCTATGAACTGCTGTGTACATGCTACGTCCACAGTTTTCATGTTCTCTGAAGGTGTGCTTTGTTGATTATCTTATGGTTAGGGGAATGTTTAATAAATCACAAGCACTAAATGTAAAAAAGCCTCAGTAACTTCTGCGTAAATTGCTGCCTTGGTGTTTTACGAGGCAGAGGTTCATCAAATCAAAAATACATTTAGGATAACAAGACAAAATAACTTGTGAGTTAAAATTCTGTGAATAAGGTTCATCTTCACTAACTTTATATGTCTCCAAATTAAACATCTAAATCTGAGCTATTCTTCCTGATCACCTGTTGTAATCAGTGGAGAAAAATAGCAGCTCTATGGAATGCTTTTCTCAGTCATTGTGTTACACAGTTCATCTCACTGTCATTCTGGTTCTTACTACTTACTGTTGACTCTAAAGTGGTTCAGATTGTGCCCCTGTTGCAGCAGTGGTGCAAGATTAGATAACATCAGTTCTTTCTAAGAACAGTTTTAGACCGATGACATGAAATACACCGGCAGTTGCTCTAATGCAGTACATAAGTTTGCTTTTTAAAATTGTTTGCTTTTTAAAATTGTTTCTGACCTAAAATTTTGAGCATAAAGGGAATGTCAAGGAGATTGCTGGAAAGTGTGGTGAAAGCAATAGTCACCATGATGGTAGTAATAAATATAAGATTTATTTTTAGTTTCTCTTATTGGCATGCGATGTGCAGAATAAACTGTATCTCCAGTGAGACCTGCAAGATGCAGTTGTTTAGGATGAAAGTTATCTTTTTCAGACTAAATTGGTGTTTCTTTAGCCTTATAGTGAAGAATTTTGATGAAAAAGATTTCTGCACTAAATTTTTAAAGCTGGGTTTGACAAACTAAATATTTTGATAATTTTTTAAAGATTCTTACATTTCTTTTTTGTCAAAGTATTCCAGAACAGCAAATATAATGAGTTAATGAGTACAATTTTCCCCCTTCTACTTTTAAAGATATAAACCAATACGCCGACGAGTAATTTGGCTGATTGGACAATGGATTTCTGTAAGATTCAAATCAGACTTGAGACCTATGTTATATGAGGCAATTCGTAACTTGCTTCAAGACCAGGACTTAGTGGTAAGTATAAATAAGTTCTGTAAACACAGGCAAAACATAAATAACACACCAATAATTCAACAAATAAACACTTTGTGTAGATAAAACAGTATTATTCTGTGACTTAGTCTCTTCAGAATACAATATTATTTAAGCATCAACATAGTTATCTGTTAGCAGAATATGAGAAACAGCATTAGTTACTAAGCTGGTTGAGTACAATAATATCAGTTTACCAACAGATGAAACTGAGCCGAGAAGCTGGTTTTGCTACTGTTTATTTATTTTAAATTTTTAAACAAACAGACCTAGCAGCCAACTAAACCAAATAAACCTAGTTAGTTAGTTAAATAATAGCAGTTGGCAGTCATAACAGTTATTTCTGTGATTCCAGACAGCTTTAGCAGAGCAGGGTATGTTTCAGTGCCAATGTTGTGACTGTTTTCACTTTTTGAGCATTTGAACATCTATCAGGGAAGAATATGTGAACTTGCTGAGTTTATTTGATTCTGTACTTTTTGGGTGACAACAAAGCATGAGATAATCCTAAGTTAAACTCCTTCTCTATTGCAAGAGGTTTTTATTATAGGCTAGATATCTTGTAATTCTTTCTTGACCCTCGTGAAGGTCTTGCCTGACTAGTTTGTCCAGGTGGTACTGCTTTAGCAGTGCCAAATAAACTGTGAAGGATACTAAAATGAAAGCAAATGAAAATGTTTGAGTTGAACTAACTATATTTCTTAGAGGATGACAGAACACGTAGAATGATTCAATTGGTAAAACAGCAACTGATTTGATATTGTCAGTTACTATGTTGACAATCAAGAAGTTTAATGGATGTATGTGTGATACTTCTTGATTTTTTGTCTTTCAGGTGCGTATTGAGACAGCTACAACACTGAAGTTAAATATCCTTTTATTGTCAAAGATGTTTGATTAGTTCTTCATTCAGAGTTACTGGAAAATAAACAATCTTAATCTTACTACCAAATTCTTCATGTGATGGTTTTTGTGTATCCATGGAATATTTGCTTATTTGACTCTCGTATCCATTTGCAATCTGTATTATTTTTTCCTTAATGGTTATTTACCTGTAGATGACTTTGAGTTCAGAACTGACCAGTTCTTACCGGTAAGAGCATTTATATGGGCATATTCTGCTAAGCAGATAGATCCATAGAGGAAAAAATTAATTTATTATTTACTAATAATTATGTGTGTGCATGTATGTATTTTTTTCTGTCTTCATCAAAACATGTAAAGACTAATGCTGCTGCTGTTAAAGTTGCTAATGTGCAATATACAGACTGTTCAAAACCTTTTAGTATTATGACTATTACAACTTCCTAGCATCGTGTTTAGTATTATATTTCCTATGTGTTACCAGATGTTAAGTTTCTTCATGCTAAGACAAGACAAATGCTGTCTTTAGCAAATGTTTCCACACCAATGTGACTTTCCAGTGTGCCTGTTTCACACTGTAATTTCTAATCTGCTGTTTCACATAAATACTAACTGCTAAGTGTGTGATTAAAATAGGGCCTTAAAAACACAGAGTTTCTTGATCTCCTATATGTCCTCTCCAGTGGTCAGTACTAGTGTCATTAAATAAATAAATAATGACCTGTTAGCTTTAAATACAGCAAAGATTTATTTTGATCACTCAAATTTAGCAGTTGCTTTTTCTTCTCATTAGATTATGACTTCTATGTTAATTACAACTCTCCTGAGGAGAAAAAGAAAAAAGAAAAACAGAACAAAAAATGCAGAGTGCATCTACACTGTAAACATTGGAATTGTTTAAGAAGTCTTTTTCATTTAAATATATAAATTTTATCTATTGACTCAAAAGCTGGAAGACTATATCTTTCTTTGATCCTAACAAAGTGCTTTGTCTGGTGAGACGGCGTTCAGCTTTGTAGTAATCTATCTGTGAAATCATATTTACACTTGCAAAGCATGAAAATGGTATAAGTTTGAAATGATCGTGTTTGAACTGTAACGTAAGAGCGTACCTGAATTGCTTAGGCAGTAGATTGTCTAGTGTGTGCTTTTCCAAATGAAAGAGTAACATTTTGCACCCTTGATAAGTGCATTTTGAAGTTCATAGATGTCTTTGTTGTAAGAGTTGTAAAGGAAAGTCACAAATTCATGTCACCAATTGTATTTTTGATGGTCTAGTCTGTAGTTCATTTTGGGTTTTGTGGTTTTTTTTTTTTTTAGTATCTGGAATCCATGTTTACACTGCTCTTTCAGCTACTGCAGGAAGTAACACAATGTGACACCAAAATGCATGTTCTTCACGTTCTGTCTTGTGTGATTGAAAGAGTCAATATGCAGGTATTTTTTTTCGCTTTCTTTTTTTAGATTGCAGTGTAAGCTTGTACTAAGAGCACAGAGTAGGACTTGATGTTTCTGGCTTATACAAAAATGGTAGAAAAACATTATTGATTGGTAGACTGGTTATTGTTATCAAAGATGCCCGCATTATTCACATTACTTGCTTCTCTTTTTGCTTTTTAGTTTTCATTTATCTTTTGTGTAAAATATTCTTTCCTGATTACTATTTTCCTTATGTATTATGTATTTTTTTAACTCATCTGTTAGAGTACAGAAAGACTTTCACAACTTATCTTATTGCATTTCTTGCAATTTTCTTTTTTTTTCTAATTGTGATATATTCTGGTCTCGTATCTGAACTAGTATTTTATTAAATCTTACATATTATAAGAGATATTTTGGGGGACAAAATGTTTCACACTCTAAGGGACTGTGCAGTTAAATTCATAATCTCACGTTGACACCTGTATGGATCACAATTGCCTAAATAGCATCCTCCTTAATTGCATGAGAAGTTTTAAGTTCACATTATGTATTTTTGTATTTTATGTTTTGTTAAATTTTAACACTTCCTAGTGTTAAATGATATACTTCAGCTTATACATAAAGAAATTGAAAATATTTTCTCAGAATTTAAAAACGAATTGTTGTCTGCTTTTGTCTGAGTTTTTTTTTTCAGCATTACTATATTAAGGACAGATAATGCATGGTTTTGAGCTTATCTCCTTTTTCTACAACTAATCCTGTCTGAGTGCCAAATGAAGCTTTCGTAATTGTCCCTTATGGAAAAGTCAACATGACAGCAGATTTACCTGGATTTTAGATCAGCTAGAGAAGCAGCAGAAAAACACAAGTTGAGAAAGAATCTTTGAATCTCTAGGTTAATTCCTAATTAAATACTTTAGAAGACAAATAGATTAACCTTTTAGTATTGTAGGGGATCATAGAAAAAACTTAGGTTGGGACAAACCTCTGGAGGTTATGTAGTCCAGCCCCTCTCCAAAGCATGGGTAGATTTGGAGGTTATTCAGGATTTTTGATCTATTTTGTTTTGTTTTTTATTGGGACTGTTTCTGGTCATCTTAAAGGATACCATTATTTAGGAGTCCTGTCTAAGAATATATTGTTACAAAAATATCTCTTGTTATCAAATTAAGTACTTTTTTCTATTTACTACTTAAGCCTGGTTGCCATGAACAAATGTTAGCATAAGTAATATATTATTTTTAAACCACTGTGCAGTCAGAAGTTACTTCAGTCCCAAATTATGAAATACGGTGTTTTAGGAAGAGGAAAGAAGAGTAAATTAAAGCAATATCTGCATTTTTACTGTGACAAAAGCAGCTCTTAAATATTTCAAGAATTACACTTGGGATAAAGTAATGGCCTGGTTTCACACACTAAGAAACAAATTTGTGTTCTGAACTTCAGATACGACCATATGTGGGATGTTTGGTTCAGTATTTACCGCTCCTTTGGAAGCAGAGTGAGGAGCACAATATGCTACGATGTGCCATTCTAACCACCTTAATCCATCTTGTCCAGGTAAGGGGTCAGAATCACATAAATGTTGTCAGTATCTCCTACAATTCTTTCTCCAGATATGTCTACATATTCTCCTGTGTGTAAATATATATACTTAAAATTAAGGTATGCTTTGGTTTTATGCACTATTTCTAATTGCTTTTCAGTTTTACAATAAACACATGGTTCTCTGATAGTGGAGGTAAACACAGCTAGCCTTAAGCACTTAACTATTTTGCTTCCAGGGGCTTGTTTAGTAGAAACAGTTCTTTAGGCAGATTTGCTTGTGTTCTGGAGTTTTTGTTTTTGCAATCCTGGATTTGAACCTCTGTTAGTGACTTTATAGGCTGTGTGAAGGAGCTTGTTCTGGCTTCCTATTTCCCACACTGCATTGGGAGTGTGAGTCTCTTATTACAGTCTTTGTGTATGGTTTAGACTTGATTCTTAAGTGTAGGCATCTCTGTTTCTCTATTGGTTTCCATTCAGTTCACAGGGACTTGGGATTTCTATTTTGGTTGCAAACTTTCTGTGAACTTTCTTCTTCTTCTCCCAAGCCACACGATGGGACATGGGGAAATGGCCTCAAGTTGCACCAGGGGAGGTTCAGGTTAGACATTAGGAAATATTTATTTCCTGAAAGGGTTGTCAAGCATTGCAATGGGCTGCCCAGGGAGGTGGTTGAGGCACCATCCCTGGAGGTATTCAAGAAATGAGTTGACATGGTGCTCAGGAATGTGATTTAGTGTTGGGTTGGTGGTGTTTTAGGTGTGGTGTGGGGTTTTTTTTGGTTGGTTGGTTTGGTTTGGGGTTTTTGTTTTTGTCTTCCCCTCCCCCTGTTTGTTGGACTAGATAATCTTAAAAGGTCCCTTCCAGCCTAGATGATTCTTCTGTTATTCTGTGAAGATGAGCCATTTTCAAATCATAGGCAAAGATAAGGGCCACCATAGCAAGTTTCACTTTGCCTGTTCTTTAAATTTGCATTTAAAAATTGATTAGCATCAAATGTTTCTTGCTTAAATCGTAGCCGTTAGGTTTAATGTCTCTAAATGGTGGTGTTGGCTTAATTGAGGGTCGTCCTGCTTATTTTTAATTTCAATCCTTTTATTATTACCATTATCTTTCTGTTGCATAACCTCATTTCACAATGATTTCCACAATATTTTTATATAACATCTGGGAAGAAACACTTTATTTCATCCCTTCTTAAATTTTTTAGTTTTTCTGATGGTCTCTTCTGTTTTGTATTACGTGAAACAGAGATAATAGCAGCTCTGAGCTCCCTGCTTTGTTATGTAATCCATTTGTATCATATCCCATTATTTGTGTTTCAATTTCTTTGATTCTTTTTTTCTTCTTTTGTGAATTTTACTGTGTCAGATTATTTATTGGTTTGCAGTTTTTGACATATTTGTCTTTTTTTTTAAACTTTTACAGGGACTGGGAACAGACAGCAAAAATCTCTATCCTTTTCTACTTCCAGTTATTCAGCTAAGTACAGATGTTTCTCAGCCTCCACATGTGTATCTTTTGGAAGATGGTTTGGAGTTGTGGTAAGAATGTTCTTTATCATTTTCTAATTTTTAAATGTTAATGTTTGTATCCCCAGAAGAGAAAAGAAACCAAAAAACAACTAAAAAAAGCTTTGATTGTATTAAGAATTTATATGTTCTTGATATATTTATTACCTTGACATCATGTATATCATACCTTTTCTCAGAAGAGATGAGATTAGGAAGTTATTAAAAGAAACACAATTAAAAATAGCTGAGTAGGTAATACATTTCCAGGCAGTTGATAGTGAGATGTAGTTCTGTTGTGATAGTGAACAGCAGGTGAAAAAGTCTAGACTCACTATAATGCATATACTAAACTAACAATTTGACATGCTTGACTTCAGCAGCACAATAACCCAATCGTTCTCAGAGCTGGTTGCTGGAGAGATGGCAAACTTTTGAGGATAAGATGTGGAAGTTGTCTTCCAGATCTCAAGCTACTTGTTGACTAAACATAAAATAAGAACTGGTACTGTGATCAGTTTGCCATGAGCCTAATTTGTTTGGTTCTGGTGCAGCTGACACTGTAGGAGGAGGAAACTGTTACCTGGACTGAATTCACCACATCTCTTTCCTGCAGAATAGTAAAATATTGAGTTTGTCTTGAAATAGTGAGATATTCCTTTGACTTAAATTGTAGATGGACATTTGAATTATAAATACTTAACCTACAAATGATCTGTTCTGTGTGCAGCAAAATTAAGATTTATAATGCTTTTGATGGTGGGGCAGCAAGTCAAAGTGCAAGATCTTCACAAAATTTAGAGGCAGGGACCTCTTTAATATATCAGTTCAGAACTTTTTTGTCTTCTTAATAATACTGATCTTGAGGTTGTTATTCTGACACCTATGTAGAAGAATGAAATTTTAAGATGTCCTAAAGGACATTAGAGAAATCTGAATTGAGCTGACAGAGACAGTTGGGACTCTAATGGCTTCCTGGACCAAGAGCAGGAGAACAGCTAAGATAATTAACATAATCAGAAATGTTATTTAAATACAGTAATCCCACACATAAAATCAAGGAACAAACTGGAATACGTTGCTGTGGCTTTCAGTATGAATGTAATTTATAGCTACTCTTTTCAGACCTCAGGAATTTTAAACTGATACAAAAAGTGCTGAGCAAGTTATACTTTATTGTATGGTAATCAAGGCATCATATCAGACCTCAGAGGAAAAAAAAATAAAAAGAAAGCAACCATTTGAGCTGGTTACTACCGCAGCTCCTCATCAGAGGTAAAGAGCACCACACACCTTGTCTTACACCATGAATATTCTTCTCTACCCACCTCTGAGTTCCTAAGTTGGATACTTAGTCATTCATTCTGCTGTATTTTGGAGGTTACCTTGCCTTTAAAAAGACAGTAGTATGGTTTTCTTTGTTTTCCTACCTTAGCAAGGCCAATGCCTGTACTTATGGGTGGGTTGTAAAGACTACTGCTGTCCTTGAAATGTGCTTCAAGTAATTGTTACACATTATTTAAGGATCGTAAATATGGTTACTGGAAGTTATAAAGTTTTCCATCTGTCAAAATGATTGCTTAACGTTACTCATAGATCATCTCAAATATTTTGTTTAATCTATTCTTAGGTTAGTGACGTTGGAGAATAGTCCATGTCTTACACCTGAGCTCCTGAGAATATTTCAGAACATGTCTGCCCTTCTTGGTAAGTCTTTTACCAAGTATATTTTTATATATATATATAAATTTATATATAAAGAAAATTTAATGGTTTAGTTTTTCTGCTGCTTGTGGTGTTCATGTAATGCTGCTGTGGCTACAAGAGCTAAGGGAGCTTGCAAAATTCTAACTACTGAAAGATGAAGAGCAGGTTTTTATTGTTTGACTTTCCAATCTTCTTTAATATTTATTATCTATTTACCACAGTTCTCTTTTTTAATAATTTAAAGCTGCTTTGTACCCAAAAGGTAAGGCAAATGTCAGTTTATCATTTCAGAGGTTTTTTTAAGAAGTTCCTGAAATTTAAATATGCTGAGTTTCAGTGAGGTTGATTATATGGAATATTTGCCTGTTCTGCTTATAACCAGGATGTTTTGTAGTCTGAAGAAATGAAGTTTTCATTATAAGGTTTTCCATTACTGTGTATTGGTCAAGTCAAGCAGCACTGAAATTAAAAGTGATAGTTTTGCTTGAATTGTTGACAAAATACAAGCTCGTTAATGAGGATTAAGAATAAGTGCTTAGGAAATACTGATATTAGGGGTGCTTTTGCTTTGCAATTCCAGGGAGTATAAACATTTTGTGGCTTAATTTTATGATGTAAATATGGCTTTGTGTAATGAAATCCTTAGCCATGCTTTTGTAGGTTGTGAAGGTAATACAGAAAATAGATTCTGTTTCTAGAGGAAATTTCAGGAGTTACTTTTTAATTGTTTTCAGCATTTAATATTTTATTCTGACTAAAGGTCAATAGAAAACTACATCACGGTGCGTAGGTGCAAGATAACACCTTCTGTTACTGTCCTGTGTATCCTAGATCTCTAATGACAAAACTGCTCAGGAAAGTAGTATTTTGTGGTGGATTCAGTATTTGCTCCAGAGCTCCCTCTTAGGTTCTGTGGCTGCCAAATACTTACTATTTTGTCTTCATATCTACACACCTACCCTTCCTCCTGATTGCTCCATGTTAGTAGTAGATAGTATCCGGTACAGGAAGCTTGCACAATACAAATGGGTATGATTTTCATAGTTGTGTCACTCTGCTGATCTACTTAAGTAAAATTCAGAAATACTCTGTGTCTGTGGCTTGTTTACATTTGCTATTTTCTCCCTACCCTGTAGGTAGGCAGTTTGGATATGTTTAAAGGAGGTACAGACAATAGACTGGATTGTCTATTATTCAGATTTTTGTTTATTCATTGTGTTGTAATTTTTGCTTTGCTTTAATTACCTTTGTGGGCAGGGTCCTCTGGGACTTCATTGTGACTGTACACAATACTTTTTCAAAAAATTCAGGAGGTGTGCATTGATAGATCACTGGTTCCAATTCAGGGAACCATGATTTGGGAGTTCAGCTTTAATGATCAAAGTGCAAAACTTTATTTCTGATTTTGGTGTTATAACAGTATGTTTTCTTCAGTAAAGTGATATAAAACTGAATTAGGTACATTATGTGCAAATTATCTCTGACAGTTTTTGAAGTATGCTATGGATATCACCTAAGAGCAAGGTGTTGCTGTGGCTTTTTTGTTTTCTTTTCATGAACACGTGTTCAGATGGCTGCAAATGAACATATCATCTGTTGCACAGGTTTTTTTTGTTTAAATGCTCTTAAGATGCTTTCCAGGACTATGCCCTTCACAAGCACTTCCTTTATCTATCATTGCTTCCTGGCCCATCAGTAATACCTTAGAAATCTGAACTTTGAAGGCCTCTATGCTGCCTCCTCTCCTGCCTTCTCTGCCGGATCCAATTGTCTCACTGACAAGAGTACATTCACTATATATTCTTTGACTTTCATTCCTAACTTAAATGACAGCCTAGAGAAGCAATTGTTTGCCATTTCTTCTCCTGAGTCCTTCAGATTTTTTTTTTTTTTAAAGATGCTTATCTGCTGACAAGCAATTTCAATATGTTATGCATTAAAAATGGTTTGATATTTCGTTGATTTTTTTTTGGTAGTGATTCATTCATTCATGCTTGTTTTTTCATTATTTGAAAATAATCCACTTCATGGCCACGTCACAGGCCTGTGGCATTTGTCACCATAGGTATACCTTAGTGAAGTGACATCTCTTTAACAATCAACTGAAAGGGGCAAACTGTAGAAATGTTACTGTTTTTTCTTTTTTAACTAGTCTGAAAGTAATATGTAGCTATCCTTTTCCAGATACGTTTGTCTTTCTGAAAAGAGCCTTTTGTGTCCATTTCAGGATACCACTGCTGTTGGAACTGGATGTCAGAGCAGCTGTACTAATCTTAAAGTAATCAGTGCAATTCTTAAATCTGAAAGATAGAGAAGTAGAGCATTGCATTTGATATGAAGGCTTGATTTCACTTGCATAACTCACCTTCCTTCAAAGACTGTGGTGCTATCACTGATGTGCAATGACTGCTAACAGCATAATTGCCATATTTGATCTTCATATCAGCACTGGTGCTAATGTTTAAACTATGTTGAAACTTTTTTTTAAAACACATGTAGAAGCATTTTCCTGTTGGTTTTCCATTATGATTTTATTGGAATATTAATTAAAGGTGGGGAAGCAGAAGTTCACTTACTTTACCAAGAATAATCTGTCTTCCAAACTGGTTTTAAGAAAATTTAGCAAACCATTTGACTTTTTTTAGTTGGTTTGGTTTTTTGTTTTTTTGAGACGCCAAGGTCTGTTGGCTTTCAGTATAGTATTAACCTCCATGTGAAATTTTGAAACCTTTTGTCTTGCTATGAATTATGTATATAGATGTTCTGGGTGGCTTTTTTTTAAAAACAATCGTACAGGTACTATCTGAGGACATGTCTATTTTTCTCTCTTCAGACTACTGCTAGATAACATCTCCTTTGTTATCTAACATCTCCTTTGTTATCTAACATCTATTTGTCTCTTAAATAGATATGCTTTCCTTACTGAAATTCTCAAGGTATGGCCTAAAGCTCAGTGAGTTTTAGTCCAAAAGCTCAATGCCTTTTGATGTGGCGCCAGGGTCAGAAGAACAGAACTGCAATCATTGTTTCAGTCTTTCTGCTCAACATTAACAGATTCAAATGTGAGAGAGATCACTTATGAGTAATTCCAGGTCTCTTATGTGCGTGTTTCAGTTGTTCATTCTTTAATATCTTCTAAGCCTACTGTCACATCCAAAACTTAACTTTTTTTTTTTTTTTTAATTTGCATTGGCTTTTGAGGTCATGGGATTTCTTGTGCTTCCATTTGGGAGCATGAGAGCTGTTATCATTCCTCTTGTTATTGTCTGCTGTGGTTTAACCCCAGCCAGCCACTAAACACCACAGAGCTGTTTGCTCACTCCCTGCTGTGGTGGGGTGGGGAAGAGAACCAGAAGAGTAAAAGACAGAAAACTCCTGAGTTGTGATAAAGAGAGTTTCATAGGTAAAGCAAAAGCCACACGTGCATGCAGAGCAAAACAAGGAATTCATTCACTGTTCCCATCATCAGGCAGGTGCCCAGGAAAGCGGGGCTCCATCACATGTGAGAGTTGCTTGGGAAGACAAAACACTGTAACTCCAAATGTCCTCCTGCCTTTCTTTCTCTGTCTTCCAGTTTTATACACCATATGGCATGATGCCATATGGTATGGAATATCCCTGGGGTCAACTGTCCCGACTGTGTTTTCTCTCAGCTTATTGTGCACCCCCAGTCTCCTCGCTGGTGGGCGGTGTAAGGGGCAGAAAAGGCCATGACTCTGTCTGAGCACTGCTCGGCAACAGCTAAACATCCCTGTGGTATCACCACTGTTTCCAGCACAAATCCAAAACACAACTCCATACTAGCTAATGTGAAGAAAATTAACTCTACCCCAGCCAAAACCAACATGTTCTCTCTGTCAAGCAGAGAGGACCTGAATGGTATACTGAATCTAAGGAACCTTTTTTCTTCTTGCAGGCATCTGGCACTCAAAAGCTGTATGAGGAAAAAACTTGTAGAAGTGAATAATTTTGGTTGTACTTCAATTTATGATGAGTTTATGAATTGTGATCTCTTTTTTTTTCTAGAGCTTAGTTCCGAAAACCTCAAAAATTGCTTTAAGATCATCAATGCTTATATTTTCTTATCATCATCTGAATTTTTACAGGTATGTTACCATTATATAAAGATTCATATTAGCACCTTAGGTCCCTCCTGCCAAACCATTTTGTACAATAAAGGTCTACAATTAATATTTTGTGGATTCATCTAGTACTTTGTTACCTGAGAAGGTCCTCTGCGGGGTAGCAGTAGTTACTCCAATTATCCTACCAGATTACAATTACCATCACAAATTCTAGCAAATGTTGAACAAGAGGTATTATGCTTTTTTCTCATGTCTTTCTTTAGAAAAGTCATGGAGAATGATTGTTTAAAACACCTGCAATGTTAAAAAAACCAAAATATTTAGATGAGGTTTTAATTTGTTTAGAAAAGATAAGCATTTTAGCAAATATGCTCATTGAAGAGGAGCCATGTCTTTGGACATATGTAATCCCTAATGCGTTGAGTTTTGAAATATATACATAAATACAAAATGTGTTTGCATAATACCTTATTTTTAATTTAATTTTCAGATGTATGCTGCTGACCTGTGCAGGTCTTTTTGTGAACTTTTGGAGGATATAACTACTGAAGGTCAAGTTCAAGTTTTAAAGGTAGAGTTATTCAGAGATATTCAGCTCTGTGCATCCATTATTCTTGCTAGTGTTTTTCAGGTTAGAGTAATGTTTTTTAGAGTAATGTTGTAGAACATACAAAAGAAAACAGCTTATTTATCACACACTGACGTGAGAGTCAGTGGTGTGTTAACTACATATTTAAATATTTAAAAAGTGCTTTTTGAAAACCTGCAGGAAATAAAGTTGCAGTATGCACTGGAAGTTGAGTAATAACTATAATGTATTACTACTTACTTTCCAGTGGCTGCACTAACTGGGAATTCTGTGTTGCTTATAAAACCTTGGACCTGAATTGAGTTTGTTTTAAACGGAACACAGGAAAAAAATTAGATCCCATATACCTCTTTGGTGGATTGCAGAAGTGCTTGCAAAGTCCCAGAACAGAAAACAACAGGATAGGACCCAGAGGGTTGTGATTAGGGACACAGAATCCAGCTGGAAGTCTGTGACAAGTGGTGTTCCCCAGGAGTCAATTGTGGCTCCAGTCCTCTTCAATGACCTGGACAAAGGGATGGAATGTACCCTTAGCAAGTTTCCTGATGACACAAAACTAGGAGGGGTGGCTGATGCCCCAGAAGGCTGTGCCACAATCCAGAGAGACCTGAACAGGCTGGAGAGATGGGTTGAGAGAAACCTAATGAAATTTAACAAGGGCAAGTGTAGGGTGCTGCACCTTGGGAGAGATAACCCTCTGCACCAGGACAGGTTGGGGGCTGACCTGCTGGAGAGCAGCTCTGAGGAGAAAGACCTGGGAATCCTGCTGGACAGTAAGATGCCTATGAGCCAGCAATGTGCCCTTGTGGCCAAGGAGGCCAATGGCATTCTGGGGTACATCAAGAAGAACATGGCTAGCACGTTGAAGGAGTTTATCCTGCCCCTCTACTCTGTCCTGGTGAGGCCCCATCTGGAGTACTGTGTCCAGTTCTGGGCTCCCTGGTTCAAGAAGGACAGGGAACTGCTGGAGAGGGTACAACAAAGGGCCTCAAAGATGATTAAGTGCCTGGAGCATCTCTCCTGTGAGGAAAGGCTGAGGGACTTGGGACTTTTTAATCTTGAGAGAATGAGAGGGGATCTGAAGGGGATTTGTATACTTACAAATACTTAAAGGGAGAGTGTCAAGAGGAAATGGGCACAAACTTGAGCATAAGAAGTTCCACCTAAACGTGAGGAGGAACTTCTTTACTGTGAGAGTGGTGGAGCACTGGAACAAGGCTGCCCAGAGGGGTTCTCTGGAGACATTCAAAACCTGCCTGGACAAGTTCCTGTGCAACCTGCTATAGGTAGACCCGCTCCAGCGGGGGGTTGGACTAAATCTCCAGAGGTCCCTTCCATCCCAATATAATTCTATGATTGTAGGAGGAGTTAATAGTCTTACCCATTTGTACTCGCTGCTGTAAGGAGTTTACGGACTCTTATTCTGGAATTTAAAGTATCAATTCCTCTCTATCAATACTGTTATTTAGATTCTATAGTTGGGTAAATATTTGATGCAGCAGCTTTTAACCAGATCTCTAAAATAGAGTGATACCACTAAATGTAGTATCATTTATCCAGTGTAGTCTCACATTAACCACCAGCTTTGTCCAGTATACTTCAAAAACCTTACCAATATGCCTGCTTGTTTCCAGAGG
>BJBW01001074.1:0-43969 GCA_004320125.1 Scolopax mira | reverse complement strand
TCCATATAGGATAAGGTTGAAAAACACTACTTTAGACTCATAAAATGATTTATTGCAAGGCTGTTGAGGCTTGATGGTACTTGATTTTCTAGTTATATGGGACAGACAATAAAATGTTTGGAAAAATTGTGTACAAGGAACAAACGAGTTAGCCAAAACTTCTGGTGTCTGGAAAAGACGAGTGGGAGAAAAGTTATGTTCATCTCCATAAGGTCTACAAAACCTGAGAGGCACCGAAAAGGGTGAACTACTTAAAACCTCTCTCAAGGCAAGACATAGAGGGCATTAAATGAAACTAGTAGGGACAAGGTTTAAAAAAAGATTTAGGGGAGACTGTACAAGAACAGAGAAGAGTAGTTCCTTGAGGAAGTTCTGGTGAGTTTAAAGTAGGTGGAAAGTGAGAAGAGTGTCTGAGGGAGGGAGGTACCTTTATGGTACCTATATATGCTTTATACACATGAGTGTATAGATGTGTGGTCTCTGTCTTTACTTTACAAGTGAATAGGTGAATATACTGCCTGCTGTTCTCACAACCTCTTCCCCTCTCTGTCTTGGTACAAGGAGAGAGCCCAAACAGCTGGATGAAAGAAAGCCTGAAGGACACAAGAAAAAAAAATTACTTCAGGGAACAGCTGGTGGGGGAAAAAAGAGTTGAGAAGCAAAGAGTAAAGAATGTAAAAAGTGGCAGCCAGAGCAGGGTACTGAGAATAGCACATCTGAGGGCACTTGTGGTTACTTAATCACCTGCCAAGGAATGGTAGATGGTTCTTCAAAAAAGTGACAGGACAAAGGTATGGAAATAAGCATTAAACTGCCCGTACTTTTCCCTGCCAGCCCATCTCATCAAGCTGCTTTTTGTAGAGCCATATCAAGGTCCCTCCTTCCAGCCCACCTCAGCAGCTTTGCCAGGGCTGGGAGGAGGTTCTTGCTAGGTGGGTTTCACTTGGCATGTCAGTTTTCATCAAGTCTGAAGGACATGGACCTGATGGAGCGGGTCCTAATAGCAGCCTTGCAGTACCTGAGAGGGGGCTTACAGGAAGGCTGGAGAGAGCCTGTTTACAAAGGCCTGCAGTGACAGAATGAGCAATGGGTTTAAATTGAAGGAAAGCAGATTTAGATTAGACATTAGGAATAAGTTCTTTACCATGAGGGTGGTAGAGCACTGGAGCAGGTTGCCCAGGGAGGTGGTTGAGGCCCCTTCCCTGGAGACATTCAAGGTGAGGCTCGATGAGGCCCTGGGCAACCTGGTCTAGTTGTGGGTGCCCCTGTGACTGCAGGGGGATTGCACTAGATGACCTTTGAAGGTCCCTTCCAGCTCAGATGATTCTATGATTCTATGTTATGCAGATCATGCTTGCAGAGTACTTTGCTCAAATATACGTTCAGCAATCCTAAGGTTTGCTGGTATTTAATAGTAAACATCCTACCAGAACTTTATATATAGGCCAGTAGATGTAGTTTTAAAGCTTCAGTTAAGGTTTTTAAATATAACCTACTAATTGTCTAAATTGCTTTTGTTTTTAAGGTTGTGGAAAATGTCCTAAAAGTAAACCCTATTTTGGGTCCTCAAATGTTTCAGCCTCTTCTGCCATCAATATTCAAGGGGATTTTAGATGGGGAGGTAAGAGTTACTCCTTACTCTCAACTTTTCCTTTCTAATGCAAAAGTATCTTCCACTATCAGGCCCATTTTTTTCACATTGGTGTTGCATTTTCTCTTGTTTTAAGAGAGTCTTATAGATCTTTGATGTTTTAAAAGTCTGTAAAAGTAATATAGTAGTGCAAGAGTTAAAGCAAGGTATCTATCACTTCGTTTATCATTTAGTGTTTATTTTCCTAAAAATAATGTGAATTTCATTCTTCCATTCCTCCACTATTCCTCCACTGATAATATGTCTCTACACTCAGTTAGATCCTCTGTAGGCATTGGAGTTTTGTGTTAGGATTTTTAAAGATGGTTATAGTACTGGTATAGGACCATAGAAAAACAAACTGTTCAAGAAGATGGATTTGACCACCTTTTTCTAATTGGCATACCTAATTTGAAGAGCTGAGGGATGTGAGAATGCTCTGTGCAAGATAGAAAAGGCTTCAAGATTTTGCTTGCTTAAGTTCTTCATTTTCTCTCTCTTTGCCTTCACAAATTTCCGTGTTGTATAAAAAAGGAATAAAATTCAATATGCTTTAACTGTGTTGGACCTTGCAGTACTAGCAAGAGAAAAAAACACAAACAGCAGAATCAGTGGGTAGGATTCTTTTTTCTCTTGACTTTTTTTTGTCAAAAACTCTTTTTTCAGAGTTGAAGACTTTCAGTTATCAGCCAATCTCCCATTATTATTGAGTTAGAAAAGATATTTCCAAAATTAAGCCAAGTTATATTACTGAGCAATTTACTTTTTGCTGTATAGAATACAAAAAGACAATTTGTTTGAGCAGTTTGCAGATTAAGACACAAAACCTGAGTATATTACTAAAATGTCTTCTGATTTAAGACTCTAACAACCTCATTGCTCCCTATTCAAAAAGGTATTAATCTGCGTTAACGTTTTCTGGTAAATGTTGGCATTTGTTTTTCAAGTAGGCAATTCTGCAAAATAACTGCTTTTATATTGTTAGATGCTGAATTTAATACAGGAAGACATGTAGCTTATTTTAAAATTAAAAGTAATAACAAAAGGTAATGAACTAATGAACTCACTACTGTATCCAGTTAATTTTGAGACACTTGCAAATTAGTTGTTGACAAATGTTACTAAAACTGTAAACAGTAATTTTGAACCATAATCAATTTTGAAAGTAATTTTTTAATAGTATAATATTCTATTTATTCCTTAAGATGCCGTTTTTAAAATTTAAAGTAAAATTACCTTGCAGGTTGTCTTGGCTGTTTGGAGGAAACTGACTTTGGGATAACCATAGTTTTCTTAATGTAAGAATTGAGAAACTCTGGTAATGATTGCTTGCTTGCTCAGTCTTGTGTTCTTAGAGGCTTCCAAACTACAATTTATGATTTCAAATGTCATAAAATATATAAAGGATGCATGGAAGTATTTTCCACGTATTTCTCCTCTCTATATTTAGTATTCTCTTAATTAATCTAAGCCTCCTTTGTTTTGGTTTACTTTCGTTTCAGAGATACCCAGTGGTGATGTCTACTTATCTGGGGATTGTGGGTAGAGTTCTACTGCAAAATGCAAGTTTTTTTTCATTACTTTTGAGCCAGATGGCATGTGAACTGGGTCAGGAGGTAAGGATTTTTTGTATCTGGTATATTTGTATTGGTATTTTATCTGGATTACATGTGGAAATACTGCTTGCTTTTGACCCAAAATAACTTTTCCCTCTGGTTTCCATGTTTATTCCTCCCCAGATCACCTTGGAAAGGGACACTTTCCCTTCCTTTCATCCTTCCCCTGAACATCCTATAAAAAGTTTTCCATATTCCATCAATTACCTTAAAAGATCTCATTAAAAGTTGTATATAATCTTTACATTCTTTTCCTGCTGCATTCCACAATAAACCAAATAAACCCTTTCAGTTTGCATAGTATGACAGAGTGAGAATCTCTTCCCTTGTGCCATCTTGATGTGTCTTGCACCAGGGTTAATGGTGAAATCGTTCTCTGGTGAGTTTCTAGGAGTTTCAGGTTCAATGTGTTCTGGTTTCACTGATGAGATTACAGAGGTTCTTTTCTTACAAGTGTTCTACTATGTCTTTAAGTGAAATTTTAGTGATTTTCTGTCACTGTTCTGAATCAAGGCTCTGAGCATGAATTAAATGCATTCCTAACTTCTGGGTCATGATTCATTGTGAGAGGGGTTCAGGGCTTACAAGCACTGCTATAGAAAACTTTAAAAATACCTATTTCTTGCTAATTTTGTCAGGTATGCATAACTTTCTCAGGTTGAATAATGTATTTAGGTACTAGAAAAATTAAAATAAGTGATTTTCTAAATACGCTGAAGTACTCATAAGTGAAAAGGAACATTCTGCTTCCCATTGCAGTTGGACCAAATTCTCAGTAATGTGATTGAAATGTGGGTTGATCGAATGGATAACATCACTCAGCCAGAAAGAAGGAAACTTTCAGCTTTGGCATTGCTTTCACTTTTGCCATCATTGAATAGGTAAGCAGATCTACAGTGCCTTAAATAAGAATGCCTCAAAGGCCATTAAGATGATTTTTAAGGTATTTCACAGCTCTGTAGATAAATATTCCAAGATAAGTCATTTTATTGCCTTTTTGCCAAGAGAAACTTAAAAAGGAAGAATTTTCATGCTATTTTTTGATGTTATATGAACTTTTTATAGCAACATAGTAACCTTTCTTGTATTTCATGGAAAATGACTTTTAGTAAAATTGAGAAAACAGCACTGCACATTTTATTGTCCATTCTTATATTAATACTGAACTAGCTGTTTCCCACATCTCGATTAAATGGTTGCTTTAGTTGGCTTGTGAGCATTTTAGCGTTCCTTCCAGGGAACAGTGTTTGTTCAGTTTTCTTTCCTGTTGTGGGTAGATCAGAACAAAAGTGATGAAAATCCTGGGTTTGCCCTTGATGATGGAAGAGTTGCTGTAAGAATGTGAAACTTTCTATAGTGAAGCCTTCTACTGTGAAAAACTTTCTATGATAAACAACGTTTATATTGTCCTTTCTCTAGCTGTTGTCATTGCTGAGTAAACATATAAAATGAAAGTTTTTAATGAAAATGCTGAATAGCATTACACTGACTTCCAAGCTGCCACCAGTAGAATTCATGTATAACACATGTTTAGGTTAGAGGTCAGTGCATAGTTACGTTCAGATTACTCTTGCCTGTTTGAAAGTCAGGAAGACGAAGACTTCATGAGTTTACATTTAGTCCACTGGATTTCCTGAAAAGTCTTGTCTAATGGAAATTTAGATGGTTGTTCACAAATCCTAAAGCTACATTCATATCTGTAAAGCTATAGAATATGTAATCATACCTAAAAAATCAGGGAACTTTTACATGTAAAACTTAAAGAGGCTTCATTGCTTTTAATGTGCACAGAAGCTTTCCTTTTTTCAGCTCAGATCATCAGGAAAAATATCTAGCTAAATTTGAACCAAGCGGCTACTTTACAAGAAAGCTTTTGGTTTTTTCAGTAAATGTAACAATGTTGTATCTCAATATTTTGAGTACTTTTGAAATGTTCTTAAAAAGGTGTAATCTAATATTTAAGGTGCTGAATTGCGTGCCTGTCTTCCTGTGAAGTTTCTTTCAAAGAGGCGAAGGAAAAAACAAGTTGCTTTAGATAACTGTGCTATTTTGAACTACGTTCAGCTGCTCCAATTTTCCTGCTGTGAGAGCCAATTATTTCTGGCAGTCCATAACATAATAAAGCCTTCTGCAAATGACAGGTTTATTTTTCAGATTTTCAAATCATTTAAGAAAGCCATTTCTCAAATCAAAAGCCTCTCTTTAGTGGACATTTTTATGTCAAAGCTATGAAAATTTTACTGCACAACTGATAGACTGCCAGGGCCAAACATACCTTCAGACAGAATGTGTGAAATTGATTCTGTCAAGTGGTTGTTCCTTCTACTACTGAAAAATATGAGTCACTTTGGTTTTGCCATTTCATAGGGATTATATTACATATGCTTGCTGCATGTCACATCTGAAACTTTTGTTAAAAATAAATTTTTTCAAAAGCAGGTTTCTTCTGCACATTCATTTGCAGACTTCTAGCAAAAATGTTTTAAATATAATACAGTATTTAAACAAAATATTTTGATTCACATAAATAGCTAAGTAATTTTTCCTGTTGGAGTACCTCTCTAGCCAGGTTCCTGACTAGATATTACTTTGGACATCCAAACCAGTTCAGGATTTCTCAGCTGTAGACACAGTACAGAATTTTGTCTCCTGAGAATGGCCATAAGACAGCCTTGATTGGGATAGCCAAGCTGAGGAGGAGGTTCTACCTTCAGCTTGCTCCTGTACAATGGTCAGGGGTCATACCAGTAGCAAGCTCAGATTTTCAAGATTCTGCTATAGGGAAAACAGGCATCTGCAATGTGTTTAGCACTTCCTGAGGATTTTGCTCTTTTTACCAGTTGCTTCCTCTTGCCTATAGCTGGAGCTATCCCAAGAGCATCAGGTTAATTTAGAGAGGAAAGGGAGGAAATAAACAGAAGTACTGGGGGAAAAAAGATGATAAAATGTATTCTCATTGTTCCCTCAGACTTACTTTATGGATAAAATGTTAAGGAAAGTATCAAGGAAGAGTGATTTTTTTTTTTTTATTCTCCCTCTGAACTCTAGAATTACTTCATTGCTCTCAGGTACTTTTCTAGTTAGTGGTCATGTTTGTACTTACACATATGTGAACTTGGGACTTTTGGCTTTTTAGGGGAAGCTAAAGCTTCCATCATTATTAATTTGAAACCAGTAAGGCAAAAATAATTTCCTATTTCAAATATATCGCTTTTGACAGCATCAAGAGTGAAGGATTTTAGAGTAAGTAAGATGGGAATCACTGCAGACTGGTTGTAGTTCTTGGACCATTTAGTTGGATTAAGCATGTTATGGAATGACAGTTCGTTAGCCAAACTACAACTTTCTTGTCTAAGCATTATCATCCAGAGATACATACAATGACATGTCTTTAGTACCAACAGTACTATTGCATTTTATCAAGTACCCGTATAATCCTTCAAGCCAGCATCCTGTTATCTTGTTTATCTTCCTACACAAGCTACACATCGTGTTAGTCTTGAGAAGTTCATATTACAAAAAGAGCAATAGCTGCTTCTTTCCTCATTAGTGTGTTGCAACACCTTTGCACTTAGCAGTAATTTCCTGGTATTACTTGGGATTTTTGCATAAACTAAATAGTACCTGATTATCTGCATTTGCTATCTGAGCCTGGCCATTCAATGTTAGCATTTGTTTGTGTCTAACAGACACACGTCTGTGTTATTTTCCATATTTTGTACTCTTACTGCCTGTTACCCACTCATAGCTATCCACGTGCATTTTTATTCAGTTATTAAAAGCTCTTGGTACTTCATAAAATAAAGACCTTTGTCTTTAAACTGATACGTGTAATAGTAGGGTCCAGTAACAAAATTTAGGCAGTCAGGATGCACTAAGGGAGTAATGTCATCACTGTGTGTCAGCACACAAGGGATGTGTGGATGGACACACAAGAATTAGAACTGCTTTGGAAAAAAAGCATGAAAGGACTTGAAGTTTGGTGGAGCAGAATCATGTCTGAACTAGGGAGACATGAGGGGTGACAGCAACCTGGATGAATAAATTCACAAATTTTCTAATCTAGTTCAGTCATATTCCTGTTTGTCTGCAATCCTAATGGCTTGTTTGTGAATCTGCAGCTTCAAGAGTACTCTTCTAGTACAGTACGGTAGATGTAGTTGGGACCTTGGTCCCCAAAACAGCACCTAGTGAACATGGTCAGGAGCAGCAGCCCTACTTTTCTTTGGAAGGCCATTATGGAATGAATGTGGGCCCCTAACACTGTCTGAGATGCTATGTTTTCAGATATGTGTTTTCAACACTCTCTGTATTTCCTGAGACTAAAGTGGCTAAAATTGTACCTCTTCCTCTATAATCTTAATAAGCTTGCTTATTTTGCTTTTGTCGATTTGTATAGTGTCAGCATTACAAGGTTTTAGAATGCCCTTATTGTTGGGATATTGAAAGCTTTTAATGATTTATTTAGCAAAGTAGATTTCTTTATTCTCCCCCAGTTATTATTTGTGTATCTCATAGAACCCAAACAATACTGAAAGATGCTTAAGAGTGATGGGAATATTTTAGTCTCTGATAGGAAAGATAAGCAGAATTTGAAAAGGTAGTGTGTCAATGATTAACTTAGCTTGGTGTGGTACGTAACTAAGCATGGGTGGCATTTGACACCATGTTGAAAGCTAAGCAGTTGACTTTTATTGGTAAGTGTTATTAATGCTATGCCTGTCAATCTTGAATTGTAAGTTGCCAAGTTTACTTTTACTCAAAGCCAGTGCCTTTCAAAAAGTTCATTAATTTGGGTGCTTGAGGATAGATTCATTCTTGGTGGACTTACCAGTGTAGAGGGGTAGTTCATTCTTGCTGGACCTACCACTCCATAGAGGAGACTCGACTCTCCTGAGCTTGAAATATGAATCATTGGAATTGATTTTATATTTTTTGTGGTAAACAAGTAGTATTTCCAGATGCCAGTGTTAATTTTTCCCCTATGAGTCAAATGTATTTGTCTGGAAAAATCTATTGTGAGTAAAAGGTTGTCCAGGTTGCTGTGCTCATTTCTAATCATTATGTTAATTATGCTTGCTTTTTCTCACTGCGTATCAAATCTGATATGTCAGACAGTGTGAGTTCTGCCAATTACATAATTGGCATTCTGTGAGTGTAAGTACTTACAGTATGCAATTATACATCTTCATTAGGTTATTAAAGAAGTTTTTCCTCTGTCATTTCTTAAAGTTACTTTGCTAGCAATTTAATTTTCCTCTCAAGAGGTTGTCTATATCTAATGTTAGGAAATGGCGAGAAAGTGCCTAATGAAATGCCATGGAGGTAGTTTATAAAGTCAGAACTTGTTACACAACTAACTTGTACTTCCTCCTTATGATGAGCCATTTCCCTATCTTACTCTCTTTTTTTAATACCTGTAGTCAAAGGTGTGCTGACTGATCACGCACACATCTAATAAACTATTAGCATAAAAGGGAGCTCTTTAAATTATGATTTTGCATTTGTCATCCATGTTTGGCCTTGGATTTTTTTAGTTTGCTTTCCAGATGACAGTGCAGAGTTACTGATAGGAGTGAAAAATGTGGCTTTGGTCTTCGTTTGAGTATCAGAGGCAACATCATTCAGACTATTTCATAAAGTACTATACCTTCCTTAATTATATGTCACATCAAAGCATTGTTAAGAGGATGCAATCTTTAAACTTGCCGTGTTTACAGTCTGCATTAATTTTCATCCTACATCTGATCATTAGTATGGACTGGTCAGGAACGAGTTATCAGTTCCCATAAGATCCATGAGGCTTATTTAGGAAGGAAAATGTACCAAGTGATGGCAAGGGATTATGCAGCTGAACTGCTGCAGAAAGCAGACTGCAGTCATAAGGGATTGATTGCTACTGATATCTTGCTTTTGTTTGTGGCCTAGGTAAAGAATTTCAGAAGTGTTTCCTGAAACTCTTCTATATACAATTTATTCTAAAATTGAACATTTTAATTATATAAAAGACAGCCAAAAATCATAATGGACTACATAGCTTTCTTCAAACTTTGTCATTTGTAATGTGTGGTTTAGATGTTTGCAAATTAGTTATTGAATAAACAGTGACTAAAGTATAGTGTATTATTAAAAATGTATAAAAATCGCAAGATTGCAATAAGCTTAAAAAACAATTCATACAAATTTTTAGGTGGTTTTCCATCTGAGTTTATTCTGAGCTGTTCTGGTGCACCTGCTTATCTTTCAGTTCTACACTTTGTGAAATTTGAGACTGCCTGAGAGTAGCTGAGATTTTTGTTGACTTTTTCTTAAGAGTGCCAGACTATTATGATAAGACACAACCCATGTCACTCCAAGAACTTATGCAAATAAGTATTGTCTCAAAAAATAACATTTCATACTCAAACAATTTAATGAGAAATGAAGGGTTTAAAATAAAACACTAGGGTTTTGTATTAAGGAAATGCGTAGTGTAAAGAATGTATTTTTAAGGAAGAAATAGTTTTTGTATTTTGTGTGTGGGTATTCTTTGTAGTAGATTTCATGAAATGCACTAGTTGCTTTCTCCTTCTGTAAAATTTTTAGAAGCTGTCAGTTCCTAAGGCCAAATTCATGCTCATCCTGTCTCCTAAACTAGCAGGCAGCGTGCTATTGAAAGCTGTAAAATTGGATTTACTTTTCAATCCATTTCTAGAAGGTCAATTAGTTATTCTGGTTGACCTTTAGGAAATTACTTTAGTTTGAGTTCTTTAAATGTTTTGGTTTGAAATGCATTCATATTGAGTAGATTTATTACTCCTTTTATTGTTTGAACAGAGTTTACTAAATATTACGGTGAATAGTAAAGACTAAAGATGAAATACCATAGAACTGTTTGGGTTGGAAGAGACCTTAAAGACCATCTAATTCCACCTCCCCTGCCATGGCCAGGGACACCTCCCACTAGAGCAGGCTCAAAGTCCCATCCAGCCTGGCCTTGAATGCTTCCAATGATAAGACATCCACAACTTCTCCAGGCAACCTGTTCCAGTGTCTCAACACCCTCACTGTAAAGAATTTATTCCTAATATCTAGCATAATTCTGCCCTCTTTCAATTTAAAACCATTACCCTTCATCCTATCACTGCACTCTCTGATAAGGAGTCCTTCCCCATCTCTCCTGTAGGTTCCCTTCAGGTACTGGAAGGCTGCTATAAGGTCTCCCTGGAGCCTTCTCTTCTCCAGGCTGAACAACCCCAGTTCTCCAACCTGTTCTCATAGCATAGGTGCTCCATCCCTCTGATCATCTTCATTGCTCTCTACTGGACCCACTCCAACAGATTCATGTCCTTCCTGTGTTGACTCCAGAGCTGAACACAATATTCCAGATGAGATCTCTCTAGAGCAGAGTAGGGGGGTAGAATCACCTCCCTCAACCTGCTGCCCGCTCTTCTTTTGCTGAGTCACATTGAGCTTCTCATCCACCACACTCCTGAGTCCTTGTTTTGTTCACAGCCTTACTGGTCACTCCATAAAGACTATTTTTTTTGTCAGTTTGCATGAAAAATGAAGTTCATTGGTGCAATAATTATTTACTACTAGATGAGAAATTTACACTAACAGTTTCTCCAAGTGAGCTCTTACTTTCATAAAAGCTTATTTTACTGGAGTCTGGAGCCAAATAGGACTTAAAAGGACTTTCCTTATCCTCAATGGGAAAATAATCCTGAAGTTTTCACTTCTTGCTATTTCTGAGCATGTTGCAAAAACTGCTTGATAATTTAATCAAAAAAAATAAATGCCAAGGTTAAAAAGGAAAATAAGTTAGAAAGACAGCTTCATAATTTTGAAATAGATTTTGTGATATATGTTTACATATACAAATGTGGGTTTATTAAACAGGAATGGTTTTGTAATTTGGTATTACAATTTCTGTGCCTCTGTCTCCCTTTTGTAACTATGGGAGTAGATTATCACTCTGTGGAACAGAGAAATTTTCAACAACTGAAACAGCAAATCAAGATTTTTTTTTTTTATTTAGGCATGGCTATTAAATACTAGGAGGAGCCTGCAGTATTAGAGAGAAATTTTGTTATAGTATGGATGACAATGAGAAAAGCAGAAAGGGTTTTGAGGTCTGATAAGTTAACATTAGAAAGGTGCCCATATCAGGAGTTAGTGGATGTAGGTAGGTGAAATGAGATTGAATGTTGATGTGTATGCTGCCACAGCAGTAGGCTAGTAGCTGAATTATTTTGACTTTTAGGCATAGCTGGAGAATGTCGTGGGTAGAACGTGGCACGTATTTGAAAACAAAACAAGAAAGTTGTATCATAGCTCACCTGTGGAGAATTAAAGCAGAAGGAAGGAAGACTTGCACAAGGAAGTGGGAGGGCAACAGATAATTTCACTCATATAAGCTTGAAAGAATAATTAGAGTGCTAAAATTTGGCTTTTCTCTGTTTTGTGAGCTTTCAAATTTTTGTTGTGATTATGAGAATGAAATCCCTCTTCAAAATTTGTCCTTAATACATTTCATGGATGGGTAACTTTACAACCTGTTTTTGAACTTGTTACGTGATTTTCTGCTTTACATAAATTGGAGTTGAGTGACTATTTGTGTTAGATAATATTCATACCTGAATTATTTTGTATTAACGTAACATGGATCAGTGAGAAAATAGAAGTGGTTTGTGAGGTCTGCACTGAATGCAGTGCTTGCATATTCTTTCAGTTACTTTGACCTGTTGTCTTACGCACAATTTGACAAATTGCTGTTGCTCAGATTTCATGCTTGTATTGACAAGGAGTCATTACTGGAGTAGATTTTAATACGTTAAAAAGCAATGACATTAGTAATTCTATCAATGTTATCATATTAAGATAAAATTCACTTCAGCGTTCAAAAATTAATTTTCTCTGTTGCCTTGTGAAGCTGTATTCAGAGATAAACCTGGTATTTCTGTCACTGGAGAACAAAATTTGCTGTGAGTAAAATACAACACTCTTAGAGCTTCCTAAGCTTGTTTGAAATAAGTTGTCTGGGGTTTTCCTATTTAAGAGTTTCCTTGCAGTTTTCAACTGGTAATGAATTTTATTGTTTAAGTCCAAGACAGTTTGAGAAATACCAGCCCAAGTTATATGTGTATCCCTGTCTTTTTTTATGGTTTTTCCCAAAAAGGTATCACTTATGTGGCATGTTACTTTGCCTCTCATTCATAACAGATGTTGCTTTCAGATACTCCAGTGTAAATAAGCATAAATAAGGCTACAGGTAGTGAAGCTTAGGCAGGAGATAATTTCCATTTTGAAGTAATTTTTCATTTTTCGTCAGTCTGTGGTTTTTCTTCTGAACTGACTCTATTTAACCTGGATAATCTTTATCAGTTGCTGCTGTTGTTCTCTTCCCCGTATCCGGGATATTTCCCTAATTATCCTAGGAACTGTTCAAAACTATGCAGTGTTCCCCCATTAAGGAAATGACATGCCATTTTATTTTACTTTACTTTATATCAATTGTTATTTTAAATATCATGAAAAATTAAAATGTGAAAATAAATAGTTAAGTCTAAAGAGCAATTAGTTTTCCTACTGCTTTCATGGTCCCAGAAAAAGGAACCAAATGCAGTTCAAATACATTCTGGGTTGTAACTGATAAAGGCTTTGTATAAAGTGGCCCATGGAGCAGTTTTAATGGTCCTGCTGATTTCTTACTTTAAACTAGATATTGTAAGACATACTGACTCTGACAGAATTGAAGGTTGTTAGTTTTTGTCTTTCTTATTTAAACATTCCCCACCATCCCAACTCTTGGTGATTTTGGCAAGCTGAAATTGTAAAACTGAAGGAGTATTTCTCTTAATATTGAATGTTTTACAGATTTCCAACATAACAAGCCAGCTGTAGGTGGTCAAAATCATGTTTTTGAAAACTCCAGAAATGTTGAGTTTCTTTTGGCAGAATAATTCAGAAGAAAGCCTCTTCAAAAGCAGTTCTGCTTCTGTTGCTCATATGCTTCATGTGTTTCAGCTTGGATTGTTACAAAGATATTTGGGTGATATTTCACCCCATAAGTGAACTCCTGCTTCTTGTGTGAGATCATTGTGGCCGAAGAGACTTGATTCTTCTGCTGTTGTGTTTCTTCCTTGGCTATGGCTACTGATGGGCTTTGTTATCTTCATTTTGCTGAGTTGAAGGTCTTGTTACAATATAAATCATGATTTTGTTCTCACATTGCTATTCGTAGGCTTAGTTTGCCATCTCTTTTTGTTGTTTCTCCTTTACCCCTTTGGTGATGTGACTGAACTTTGTAGGTATTTAGTCCTTGTGATGGCTAAACCGAGGATGTAATCTCCGGTAATCAAGCAAGGGGGTTATTTATAGCACACGTTTGCACGATAAGTGTTTATCTGCACATGGGACACGGCAGGAAATGAAAGCTGCTGGCCAGAGGTGTGGCTGTCAGGATATACAGTCCTCTGTTGATAAATTGGCTTTAAAAGAAGGTAGCCTAATGTGAGACTTAACAAAGTGCCTGGGTCACATCTGGCATAAATCAACGGCACTAGGACTGCATCAATCACACAGTACTCATCTCCAGAACTTCCCGAGCTTCCCTGGGACCTCTGTCAGGATGGGCAGCGCTGGGGGCGCCTGGGCTCTGCCCTGCAGACTCCAGCTTCTCCCTCTCTGCTGGACCCGGCCTGTGCGTGGTGGCAGCAGAGAGAGAACAGCATGTGTGTGGGTATTGATTCAGTAAAACATTTCTGTTTCCAGCTGAAAGATAAAGGACTCACAGATAATGCAATCTGTAAAGGACTCACAGGTATGCTTTATTCCAAAAGTTATACCTAGTTTATGTAAAACTTTCTTGAGCTCTCCTAGTTAGAAACAGAAGCTTTAAAGAAAAACCAGCAACAGTTACAAACTAAGATAGTTCTTAGTTTTCTAGAAACAAATCATTGAGATTTCCTTTCCAACAATACTTCTGAAGCACAGATAAAATGGCTTCCTGTCCCAGGGTTTCCTGTATCCATGGCAACCTGACTTTAACCACTTCTTCATAGTTTCCTGAGCAAGCAGTTGCAAATCCTGGGGCAAAATGTGAGCACTTCGGTATGCAGCAGTACTGCCTTTACAAAGGTTTCACAAATGAATGTAGTCGGTCAGCTTGTAACTTAGCCCAGTGAACTGCAAATTCACAAGATAACAGAAATAATGAACTTCAGATTTGGGGTAAGGAATTGTTTTTACTTATTTTGAATGTAATTCAGCTTTATAAAAGTAAAATTCAAATTATAAATGAGCCTCCAGTGAAAAGAAGCTTGTTTCCAGCTGGCATTTCTACTTGAATGCTATTGAAACATTTCCTAGTCATTCTTAGCTATAAAAAGTAGTTAATAAGCAGTATTTTGAATTTACGAGAATCCGCTATTTTGGCAGCTTAGTTGCTTTCATGTTGCAACCAATTAAATATTTTCTGTCTAGGTTGGCAGTACACTTGTTTAATTGTTTATTTACTTTGGAAAGTTTTTCAGTGTAGTTTAAACTTCATAAGTTTTATTTTTAAACTGCTTATTTGGTATCAGAAGAGAATATATAGAACACAAATCTTGAGAGTGATGCTTATATTTTAAAGAACTGTGCACATAGAATCTCTAAACATTCAAATTAATAATATTTATAAACTTCTTTTTATCTCTACTAGCAAAGTCAGAGATGAGTGAGAAGGCCAAAGACAGGGATATGTGTGGTCTGCAAAGTTCTCCACCCTGCCCGGGAGCATTCCTGTATATCCTTAATTGTTTTCTTTTGTTGCTGCTCCAGAAGGAGGCTCTTGGCTGTCCAGCTGCTTGCCAGCTCTGCACAGGGAGACAAGTTAGCTGTCGTAATTTAGGGCTTTCGAGCATCCCGCAGAATTTACCAAAAACGACAATTCTTGTGTACCTCAGTGGGAATAATATATCGCGTGTTTCTCCAAATGAACTGAGAGGCCTTCAGAAGCTTGCTGCACTCCACATGGATAACTCCAGTATTCTGTATGTACACCCGAAAGCTTTTGTGGAACTCTCCAAACTGTACTACTTGCATCTAAATAACAATAATATTAGACGCCTGGATCCAGGAATCTTTGAAGGTCTTTCCAGTCTTCATTGTTTATACCTTCAGAATAATCAAATAGCTTTTGTTCCCAGGGGATTATTTAGTGATCTCTTTTCTGTTAGATATTTAACACTTCAAAGAAATCGTCTCAGTGTCCTTGGAAGTGGGACTTTCTTGGGAATGATAAGTCTCCAAACACTTAACCTAGCCAATAATAGGATTTCACGGATATCAGATTCAGCATTTCATCATCTTGAAAACCTTGCGTATTTGTTCCTTGAAGGTAACAACTTAACACTTGTGCCATCGAATGCTATTGGAAGGCTCAAAAATCTTGAAAGACTTTCTTTGTCTCACAATCCCATTGGATCGATACATCCTTTTGCATTTAAAGGACTTAACAAGCTTAGATATCTGTCTTTAAAAAACGTAAAGCTAAAATGTATCGCTGTAAATGTTTTTTTTGGCTTAAGCAACCTTAGACAGTTAATCTTAAGTTATAATGATTTAGAAAATATCAATTCCAGCACTTTTACTTTATTGAACAATTTAATGTATCTGCAGCTAGACAGAAATAAAATAACCAGCATTGCTGATGGTACCTTTGAAAAAATGGGTCAGTCACTTAAAATACTGAGTTTAGCATTCAATAATATGACAGAGTTGCAACCTGAAGTGCTCAAGCCGTTAGTGTCTTTAACACATTTACAGGTAAATTATAATCCTTGGAACTGCAGCTGCAAAATGCTTGGGTTACTGAATTGGCTAGCATCATCTCCTCTCTCTGTAAAAATTCATTGTCAGAATCCCCCCAGCATGCGTGGTAGACCTTTGCTTTACATCAAGTGGACTCAGTTTGCAAATTGCGGTGGCCCTACTGTCCCACCAGGGACAGCCTGGGGGCTGGGGTCCCTAGGTGTCCATCACAGCACTGCCACTTTGCTGATGGCGTGGCATAAGGGAAACAGGCACAATGCACTTGAATGGTTTGTCAATGCAGAAACTAAACAGGTGGCTTTCTGGGAAGGAACTGCAACTACGTCTGCTAACCCATTGACCTTTGACAAAAACGCTGCTGAGACTCCATCACAGGCAACTACAGTATTGTCAACATTACCCGTACAAATACCAGCACAGGTTATACCTGTTAACAGAACCACAGGAGGAGAAGGGTTATTTCCAACAGATGCTACTCCTGTATCATTAAAAACATCACTACTTTGTTCACAACAGGTTGAAAACCTGAATCAGGCTTTTGACATTTTACTAGCCTTTTTTATTCTGGCTTGTGCTTTGATCCTGTTCTTAACCTGTAAAATTATTCAATTTAGGCAGAAGCTAAAGGTTCTAGAAAACTCAGGGGAAAAGAGAATAGAATATTACAGTTTTTATCAGCCTGGCAGATACAACATAACTGACCCAGTGCAGTCTCTAACTCGGAATTCAGTGGGGCATTCAGAACTCGATCAAATTAGGCTGCTCAAGCGAACAGCATCTGAAAGTCAAGCACAGGTCATATTGTTTGAACATTCATCATTGTAATTTGTCTCATTTGACTTGATGTTAACTTTATGGTGATCTGAAATGTCAAGAAATTAAGAACTCAGTTTTTCAGAAAACATCTTCACTGATGAAAATCAACTGTTGGTAGCATTATGGAAAATGGTATCATTTGGGCTGTACATTATCGATGCTTCCTGAATGTTTTGAAGCTTATTGATTTTTATTAGATGTCATTTAAATCTGACATGGATGGGTATGTCTTCCTCTATCCTTGTTGTAGGAATTGTTCACCTATAACTCAAGTATGCATGCAATATTAAGTACACATACATTTATTTTGATTTCACAGTACTTCACGGTATAAATTTATTTAGAAATTCTGTCATTAACTTGAAGCTGGAAACCAGCAAAGCATCACTTTTTACCAGGATCATGAAGCCAGAGAATGGGGAAAAAAGCAATGCTTCATTTATTTATTGTAATGCAGTTTCTACTCTGCCTCTATTAATCATCACAGTGGAGGGAAAAAAAGTAAGCATATTTGCATCTAGCATGTTCAAACTCTCAAGGAAAAGAAACATTTAAGAGGATATAGATTTCATTCATACCTATGACATACTTTAATATAAAAAGTTTTGTATTCAGTCTGTATAACAAGTATGTTAAAGTGAATTTTTTGTTAGTGTGTATCTGTATCATTTTATGATAATAATTGAAAGTGGAGTTAATGGGGAAACTGAATTTCTATTGGAATGAAAAATTTGACCAAGTTTATTATGTGTAAGGTAATAGAACTGGTTAATTATTGTCAATAAAAGGTATTTTGTCATCTATATAGTAATAGTTTGAGGGAGTTTTTGTCTAGATAAGAGGTGTAAACTGAAGAAATATGCTACACTTTAAATACATAATTCAAGATTAATTGCTGCAGATTTTTACATAGTTGTGGTGTATATTTGAAAGTGTCAGGTCCAAGTCCATTTTCATAGTGAAGACCTAATTTAAGATTTCATCTTCAAAACATGGCTATTATTTTACTATATAGTTTGCATTTGTTTTAACTTTTTATTTCTATTTTGAATATTGATATTCTGTTTACAATGTCATCAGGCTGTGTTAGGTGTGTTCTAGCTTTATTTTCAACCTGAATTCTTTTTTTCCCTCATTGTTACTCCAGTAATTCAAGAATAAGTATATGCTCCAAGTATTCCAATCTGGTAAAATTTTCAGCTAGCTTAATAGGTCTTACTTTTATAGGCTATGTTTGTCTTCTACAGGCCTGTGCCTGAGAGACTTCAATGATTTGGTTTATAAGAAACACAATTGATAGAATATTTTGCTCAAGGAAAAATGGAGAACAATGTTTTGATAGTCTGTCCTCTATGGGGTCAATTTAGGTTATGTAGAAATATCTTACTGTTCCAGGGTCCAGCCTGTCAGAGGTGTCTGTGCAGGCAAAGCGATGGAGCTGTTGCCAGCCCTCCTTTAGAATGGAGTCTTCCTCCAGTATCCAGCTTGGCAACAATTTGGATTAGAATAACAAGGAATTGAGAGGGTCATTATGCAGTTGTGGGGGCAATGCCTTTCTTTTGCAGCTAGTAGCCTTTGTATTTAAAAGTGCGCACTTTGGTGTTCATCAAGTTTATGGTCAGCCCTAGGACTCCCCTGGAAATGTTGCCTTAGCTGCTACGTTACTGCTTTAGGAGCTCCTCAGCCTGTGCAGCTCCCGGAGTTGGGGGAATAATCATTTACGTTGCTTGCGGTACGTGTGAAGTGATCTCCATTTGTCTGATCCACCTCTTTCCTTGGATCATGAGATAAGAATAAAGGATTGATTAATTTTTCTCAAATCTGCTGTATGCTAGTAAAGATATGAAATTAGGCTTTTAATCTTTTTTGGTGGTTACTGCTTCATCCTGGTAAATGTAGAAAAGCAGAAGAGATTTTTCTCTTCTCCTTTTTAATCTCTAAAATAGTATGTTTTCCCATGCAGAACTTTTTTTCACTTTCTGATAGATTGAGGATGATGCATAGCAGACAGGGGGACCATTTAATTAAATTTACCCCTAAAAATTTATCATGATATCTATTTTATTAATGATCTTACTTCATTATTAATGATCTTTACTTACAGTGGCTATCTATGTAATTGAAATCCAAATTCTCATTCTTCGCATAAAACCTCGGGATTATAAAAATGCTGAATAGATAGCTGAGAAGCGTAGACAGAATGAAATAAAAGCAAATAATACTTTATTTCACAACTGGTGTTCTGATCATCTTTTCCTTTGCAAAGCTTTTATTTTTTTATCTGCCAAATTATGCAAATTTTGATTATTCATGTACAAGCTGCTCTAAATATTTGCAACCTTTTTTTTTTCCATTACAGGCAAGGTGAATTTTATTTACAGACAGCATAAAAGATTTCTTTCTGTAATAAAAAATAATGCTAGTACATGTTAATTGCATCTTTGAAACTGGGTTCTGGAGTGGTTTAGAACCTAAAAAGTTCATAGAAGTTTAAATCCTCTAATTCTGAGCCTGTCTTTTGATCATTTTTACTGCTTACCAAATAACCTTTTGTCCTGATAACCTAGGGAAACTTGGTTAGTTCTAAAATGAGTTATAGCTTGATGCTGTTATTTCTTCCCCTGCTTGTCTGTATTACATACAACTCAAGGGCAGAACTGATCAAATGCTGCCTTCCTCCTGAGTTAAGATTTTAGTATGGACAGAATTAACTCTTACATTTTGAAAGTTCATATAAATACAGTGTCTCTGTCTTTTTTACTCGTATGACTTTCTAATGTATTTCTTGAAACACGCAGGCTAATTTTAATCTCTTAGGAAATTTATTACATTGATTTACATGGCTCTTTCTCCTCTATGAAGATAAGGCCTGAGTAACAAGGCATTTTATATTGCCATTGAACTTTAAATAGGGTTGCTTTTTTCCAAAGCACAATGAGCCCTTACTGTCTTTATTTTTCACCAGGATGTGTCTTGTGCTCTAAAAATAGTTCAGTTGTTTAATGATTCCATATTTGGTAAACATTTCAGTGAGTCTTTGTAGAAAGAAACTTCATGTCCCATTTAAAGGGAAAAAGAAGAGGGAGAAATTAGAGGATATTACCTTTACTGAAATGTTGCATGCAGCTATCACTCTTTACCTTTGCTTTCTTCAAAAAAAGAAAAATTACTTTGATTTTTCTATCTTTCACTGAAGAAAGAAGTAAAATACCATTCCTTACCTATGCCATAAAGTAAAAATATCTCCTGCAAGTTAAAAAATTCATTATTTCTCTTGGTGCTTTGGAGCTGACTATCAAGAACAGTATTTTTGGTCTTCAACCACTATCCTTAGTTTCTTCGTGAAATGTCACAGATGCTTGGAAATACAAATTATTGGAGTGGGCTTCTTGATGTGCTCTTCCTATCAATCTGCAAAAAGACCCCATAAAGTTAATAAGCACCATGTCTACAGTATTTATTTACATGTTGGTTAATTAAAGTAACGTCCCTGAATAGATTGACAATAATTAGGCCTACAGCTGATGAAAACGCTGGGATCCTAGTATAAAATTTCTGTGGCAGTCAGGGATTCTTCATGCAGCTTGGGAGGAAGAAATATAACTACCAGGTAATGGATAGCAACCAGTATTATTAATTAAATAGAGCATACACACAGGACATAGTTTACTTCTCCAGGGTGCAAAGTGTTTGCATTTGTTCTCGGCTGAATGCCCCTTGTCCTCTATTGACATGAATCCAAGGACAGCTGTTTCCTTTCTCATTTGGGAAAATATTAGCCGCATTAATGGCGTTTTCCTAGATGTGTGTAGACAAAGGGGAGGGAGGCAGAAGAGCTTCAGTGGGAGGAGTGCAGGAGCCTGCTGTCTCTCCAAAGGGCTCCTTCTGCAGCTGCTGAGCCAGCAGCACTCATTTCCTCGCAGCCCTGCGTGCTCGGTGGGCTCTTTGCCTGCTGACCCCCACCAGAGGTGCAGTCCCTCCACATCTAACCCTTGGCTGTTCTGAGTGAGATGGGAAGCTTTTCGGCAAGGGAGAAAGTCTCTTAAAATATGTACTCGACAATGGGAATAAGAATAAGCCAGACTTGGTGTCAATTTCCATTTTGTGGAAGTTGTCCACAAAAGTTTCAAGTTGCATTAAGCAAGATACAGTTCAGATCTTAGCATTCCACAGTAGCTGAATAAAATAGGGAACAAAAATAATTCTTTGGAAACAGAATGATCTTGAGTTGAATCATAATCTTACCAAAAAAAATTTGAAATAAATATTTTATATGTTTAGTATTCTCACTTGCTATGCGTTTTTTCATTGCTGTATAAGTCTGTTTATCATATACTTAAAATTTTGTTGTCTGACAAGAATTTTTTCAAATGCAGTAGCTAATGTACAAGGTGCTAAGGCTTAAGCAGTTTTTCAGTTTTTATCCTAAATAAAAAAAAAGGAAATTTGTTTACATTAAAACACAAAGGATCAAACTACAGTACATGAACTTTGTATTCACTACCTTTAAACAAATACGGAACATGTCCACTTCTGGCTACTAGACAGTAGCAGCACCTTTTGGGGAAAATTAAACCTGAAATTCCAAACAGGAAGTAATTAAATGTTTCATTCAGTAGCAGACCTGGGAAGAGGGTTGTAGTTTATTATCACCAGTTAGGCCATTTCAATTTCTTTTTTTGCTTGTAGCTGGAACTGTTGCAGTCTTTCCAAGATGAATACGATGAACATCTTTTCAGTTGCAGTGTGTCTTCACCATTTTGTGGTTGGCAGAGTAGGAGTCCATGCATCGAGGTCCCACAGTTGTGCATCTCTGGCATTAGACAGACAGTAGCAGGAAATTCAGCAGACACAGCAGTCACAGTAATTCCTGTTAACTGGGAGCTGGTGGCACCCACTTTATCCATTGTGTGGAGATCATGTTTCTAAGCCCTTACCCTCCAGGCACATGAATTCTCAAGACCCAGACAAGTGTCTAAACACAAATGTTTAAGTGTCATTTTGGGCATTGTGAAGGTACCCAGGCTGGCCTTCAGCTCATGCTGGGTGAAAGATGCTGATCTCATAAATTCTGAGTGATACCTGCCAGCCCTTTGTACTTGTCTTCAGTAATCTAGTGTTGCAAATGGCAGCAGATGCCCATGTTTGAGAGGAGACATCTTACCCCACCTTCCTCTCTGTAGTCAGGGAAGTGGCCTTGATGGCAGAACTGGGTGCAGGTATTTTTCACCCTTTATGGGGAGGCATTCAGCTGCCTGGGATGGTGAAGTCTGGGCAGCGGAAAAAATAGGGGAGTGTACCATTTTTCACACATTGCCCTTTGCTGAAAGGTTTGAGTGTAGATTTTGCATTGAATAACAATGGCAGAAAATGTGTAAATGTGTCAGGAATAGAAGTCAATATCCTGACCTCCCTGATAGCAGGAGCGTGTCCTCCCTGCTCAGTTCTTTAGCCTTGTGCTAATGTATTTATTCTGTTATTCCATTTGCAATTATTTCTGGGTTTTCAGCAGTGGCATATAAGGTTTTATTCTATTTAAGAATAATGTTTCTTGCATTTTTTGAACCCTTTGCATAATTAAAAGAAGTACTGAATTAGCTGCTTGATATTGTGCTCAGCTAAGCATTAAGCAATGAAAATACTGCTTAGTAAATGTGCTCTGCAGTTACTGAGCAAATTTCCTGTTTAGTTCCTTTACCCAAGTCACTTTCCTGTTCTTTTCCAGTGTTATCCAAGATAAATTTTGTTCTTTTCCAGTGTTATCCAAGATAAATTTTGTGGTATCATCAACATTTCAGTGGAAGGACTGCATGATGTTATGACTGAAGATCCTGAAACAGGAACATATAAAGAGTAAGTGGAAAATCTAATTAATTATTGTGAGTTTAACAGTGGTAGTACTGTTTTATATGTAGTGTTTTGATTGGAAAAATCTGTATGCAGTTAAGACATGTTCATAAGAGTTCTTTTTTTACAAGAGTGAATATTTTAGTAAGATAGGAAATTTTTAGTCTGAAGAACAAAATGTTTATATTAGGGGAGTGCGGGTTTTAAATGACAGTCAATATAATTTTATATTGTTTGTTATCTACCAAATGATGTCTTAAAATGTTCATATGCCTAGATTTGCTTTTTGCTTACTTGACTATTATCTAAAATTACAATTACAAAATTGATAGGGTGGTAACTCGGGTTTTTTTGAGTGTGACATCTTCAGTTTAAGCAAGATCTTTTCCTAAATGCCTCAGCCCCATTGAGTGCAACACCTCACAGCCCGAAGAACTTTAAAACCTATCCCACAAGGACAATTCTCTCCCTTCAGTTGTTCCACCTAACACACCTGCTGCTGCAGGGCATACCTCAGAAGACAATTTCCAGAGCAGGGAGCAAGAGTTCATTTGTGGCAGGAAGGTTGTCTCAGGAGCACTCAGAGTGCACTGACACCCAGCATCACACTCATCTATCCTTGTAGCTTCCCAGGTTACTGGTGGTACTGCATCATAGCTAAAGAAGTTAAAAAAAAAAAACAACTACTGAATAGTAAGGATTTTTTTTAGGATGGAGATCTTATTCTTGGGTTTTTTTTGTAATGACTTCATGGCTTAGAATGATGGAGAGTTGTAAGACATTAAAAACAGGTGCTCTGCAATACATACCTACAGACATTCTATTCTACTAACAGTATTTATCAGATGCTAAGAATCAAATGTTTTCTTTCAGCTTATTAATTAACTTTCAGCCAATTACCTGGTGATGGATCAGACTGTATCTGGATTAATTACTTAATTGCTTAAGGAAATGTTTGCTGGCACTGAAGCTAGCTGGCACAGAACAGCCTGCATGCAATCTATTAAGTTTTTTTCCACTTAAAACAGGTGGTCTGCACTCAAGACTGCGCTGAGAATGGTCCATGCTCATGCTGAGCCCAAACTATACCCAACAGTTGCTGGCAGAAGTGCATTTTTATTTTTTTTTCCCTAACTATCAGTATAGAAGATGCAACTCCAAGGTCTGATAATGTGCTTTGGCATAGTGTTCTATTTACTATCAGTGACAGCATTACGGAATTCCTTCTCTTTTTAAACATGTTCCCTTGCCGGCACTTTTTGAAAAGGGTTCTCACATTAAAAAAAAAAACCAAAACAAAAACTTTGTCATTGTTCATTGCATATTTTTAAGCTTGAAGACTTGTAAAACTTGTCACTGTACTTTTCTAAACTCTGAACATTTTTTTGTTTTATAAAATACAGGCAAACTGAACCAAGGACATATTTTTATTGACAGATACTGAATGGGCTGCTTGAAAAATTCTGACATTTGTGTTATACATTTTGACATCATCAGAAAGTAAATAAAGTGAGAGCACTCATGTCTGCTACTCTGGGTCGCCAGGTTGAAGGAGAATGACTTTAAGCCCGAACTGGTTCAGAAAAAAAATTGTGCACTCCACTGGTTATCATAATACCTAATTACTGTAGTGTAGAGACTAAAACAACATGCACGTTTAGCACAGGAAGATCAAGGCTGAAGCAATATAAAACTGCCGCCCCTAAAGGATGAAAAGGAGGTGAACAAGCATAGGGAAAATTGTACAAATTAAATTACAGTGTTGGCTTTAGTAGAAGCTGACCCTGAATAAACTGTTGTAGTTAGATTTGAGCAATGAGATTTTGGAAGAGCCTTTCCAATAAAAATGCAGACATAAAGGTCTTACCAGTTTTTAGATAGAATTTTGATCAGGTTATGAAAATGCTTACACAGTGCCTTGGCTTACAATACAAAACTCAGCCCAGTTTTGTTTTGCATTGTAGCAACAATTACAAAAATCTTGAAAAACCTCAAATTTTCTAGAAGGGGGAGCATTCCGTTGCTGTACTCCCATGTCACCAATATTCACATTTTTTTCAATTTTATTATCTTGCTTCTCTTTTTTTAAAATTGTTTCTATTCCCTGTTCTCCTAGTTTTTTAATTAGTCTTTGTGGTACCTAAAATTTATCAAGCTCTGAAAAAGTGAATTCAATAGTGTGTGTTTCAGCAATTGATATATTTTTGTCTTCTTTATTTTTAATAAACTGCAAGAAATCGGGTCATTTAAGAAGACAACAGACATGAGATTTGCTGTATCATTTTAAAATAACTAATGCCTTCATTGGAAATGGCATCTGTGTAAGCATTTGACCCTTCTTCCATGATGTTTAGCAAGTGTCTCACACAGCTCTAAATACATGTTAATAGAAAACTGAATATATAAACAGAGTTAGACTGAACATTTTCACATAAAATCACAGCATTTTTTTGTTTTAGTAACTTTAAAGCAGGTTATTCAATTTAGCTGCAGGAACACTTCACCTGGTAGTGGAATGCAGCAATTAAACCGAGCTAAAATATGGAGGATAATTGAGATTGTTACATGGGTGTAGATGACACAGAACACACACTCAGTCTTCTTTAGACTCACTGTTCTGAGAAGAAAGTTACATACTAACAGAGATAGCCTGACTTTCATCAAACTCGTCTATATCTGCCCTGTGTTTTCAAAAGTGCTTTAAAATAATTTTTAATGATAATGTATGTTAAAACTACTCTTATTCCCATTCTTAGCTGCATGTTGATGTCTCATTTTGAAGAGCCCATAGCTACAGAAGATGAGGAACCTCCCACAGAACAAGACAAAAGAAAAAAAATGGTAAGCTTTACATCTGTTACTCAATTATTCAATTCAACTTATTATATGATTCACTTGTGTTAGACTAAATTCTTTGCCTTTGCAGTTGGTTCATGTATTGTTCTTGGAAAATTTATCTCTTGAATCAAAAAATTAAAATGCTTTGATGGCAAACTTTGTAGCCACAACACTTATGCTTCTGCATTCCTTTTGAGTCTGAGAAAATGTTGCCAAAATAAACATCATCTGTTCACAAAATCTGGACATCATTATACTAAGACACTATAAAAATGGTTTATTGAAAAATGCAGGGAATTAAAGCTTACTGAAATGTCATGGCAGGCCACCTTTCTCATATTTAAAACAATCTTTATTATATTGGATTATATGTTTTATCTGAATGGCTATTGAGCCATATACTTGCATAAAACCTTTTTCTAATGTGAAGAATTCTTAACAAAAGAGCATTGATTTAAATGAAGATATATGGATTAGGCACCATGCAATTATGCTATTTTTGTCCAACATAATCTGTGAATTCAGGGAAGCTGGTTCCTCACACAGAAAAGTGCAGTATGCAAATACTGTGCAATAAAATAGAGTCTGAACTGCTTGGCATTGAGTAATTGCAAAATGTGGAATTGGGTAATTGAGTAGATGAGCTTAGCCCTATCACACATTTAATTTAATTGACCCGCAAGTTTCCAAATGAATAGTTGTGGACACTACCTTAGTGCTTTATTTCTTCTTGTAGGACCAGCAAAGAGTTTGGATGATTTCTAACAGTTTGTTTTAATTTGGGGTTTTTTTTAAGCCACGGGATCATTTTGGTTTGTTATCAGGCTTTTCTTTAAAATACTAATCAATATGTGGTTCCTTTTAAGAAAAAAAAGTGACAGAAAACCTCTTGTATATTGCTCTGCTAATAGTAATGCCTTAAGAGAAATTCCTAGTGTTTTGCAATTTCAGATTTAAAGAAACACAGAAATGTTGTTTTCTATTGTCCTTAAAAATTTATTAGATAGTTCTATAATTCAGTTCTATAGTTCTATAATAGTACTCTTTTAGTTCTATAATAATTCTATAATAATTTATATTTAGTTCTATAATAGTTCTATGATAATACTCTTAAAAGTATCTCTAGATTCTGTTAAACTTGGTTAAATTTTCTTCCAGTTTGTGGGCTTAATTTTAGTTTAGATTTAATGAAAGCATTTATTATGATAAATATATGTCTTTCTCAATAGGGATTGATATATCTATATATCAATATGGAGAGACAGACATTTGGTTTCTTAAGCAGATTAAAAAAACAAAATGAATTTTAGAAGACTCTTTTTCCTAGGTTTTATTTTATTATATAGTCTTTTTATTTTTCTCTGGCTGACAAAATTTTTAATAAGTTTCTTGCAGAAATTCTGTTAATTTTTCAGTTACAGGTTGCCTTTAATAGTTGGGTTATGGATTTCGAAATTTAGAGTTGATGGATTTACAATATACTACCTTCAATGTGGACCTATCAGGCAAAATGCAGGAGACTTTGGTTTATGACCTGTACCATTCTTGAACGTAGTCATAATGAGGTCACTCAATGACCATTTGAATAAAGAGAAATGACTGTGCTTTGGTAAGGAGAAGCCAGAACTGATAAGGATATGACAAGGCTCACAGGCATCCTGCTTCTAGCAGCAGGCATTAATCATACTGCAAAAGTCTCTACTGCTGCTGCTCTGAACTGTGAGGGATGGGTTTCTGCTTGTTGCAATTAACTGGGCAGAGTTTTGCACAGTATCTCGCGTGTCCTGATAGAACGTGCGTTGGTAAATACGCAGCAGAAGTGTTTCAGTTGCTTTCCTATCTGATGGAAAGACTAAGCATAAAGTTGACTAGCTTCACTGAAGTTTGGTGAAAAAGAAAATTATACTACTTCTAAAGTCAAAGTAATTTTGTACCAAAGTTGCAGAGCACATGATAACCTATTCCTGTAACTCCAGCATTTTGCAAAGCCAGCAGCTTCATTAGGAATGAAAAATACTAACTTTGAATTCTGCAATATATTGTTTTGTCATGTTCTTCACTTTGTTTTTTCAAGATTAATTATTTTTCAGTAATATGGCAGAGAAGATTCAGAGGATTCTCTGGAAGCCCATCATCAACTCTTATGAGGCAGGTCCTAAGGGTTAGCAGCTCTGGGAGATGCTAAGAAGCACCTCTTAGATGCTAGAGATAGCAGAAGTTGAAGTTCCAGCAAGCATTGCAAATATGCAAGGATTCAATCATTTAATTTTGAAAACAATACAGTGCTTCTGTTCAGAGTTTGAAAACCACTATTGGGTGCTAGAACAGCTAACATACTTATATTCTAGGAGCATGTTAAAATTGGGAAAAAAAATCTGCCTTTTCATTGAGGCTTATTAGTGACCATTGGCATATGAGAAATGAGAGGTTTATTTACTTACCTAAAACAAAAAAAAAAAAAGAAAAGAAAAGAAGTATCAGGAGAATAAACTTTGTGATACAAAATTGCTGATTACATTAATTTTTCTTGATAGAGGGAGAAATTACCTGAAGTTGATACTTTAAGGCAAATTGTTTGACTTCCCATTCTAATTCTGAGTACTTCAACTTAAGCAAGGGGTTATGTTAGGGTCATAAAAGTCATACATACCAAATATGTAGACTTAATGGTTCGTGGGTTGAAATGTTGTTAAAGAATGGCTTTTTGGTTCTGCTTCCCAAGGAGACTTGGTAAGGCATGCCTTTTATGTAGTTATTGCTGGGTCAGGGTCACAATTATGAGAACGATTGTCTATGGCAATTTTAATACCTGGTTTTCTGTGCAGCATTCCCTACAGTAATTTTATACATGACTGTTTAGAGCTATGAAACTAGTTAGAAATGTGTTATATGTCCCAAATTACAGTTTTTTGTTTAACAAATGCAAATTGTTCAGAAACTGGTGGATTCCCTGCTTGGCAAGACAGTCTTTTTGTGACCCTGTAGATTGTGCCAATGCTGTTACGAAGGGATAACACTAACCTTGGCAAAGCTTGATTAGAGTAGCTGTGGTTTAGAAATTTGGAATTTGAATTTGGAAAGTCTGTTTATAATCTAGAGACTAGATTAGATTCACTGAGAATAATTATGGCAGAATACCAAAATTACTCCCCTTTTCAAAAGAGTTTAACATTAGGAATAAGGCATAAAAAGATCCTATCTTTGAAATGTAAAATAGCTGGAGAGTAGGCTATGAAGTATGAAGTAGGGAATGAAGTATCGAAGGCTAAAAAGCCAATATTAGGAATACAGAGCGAACAATTTACAGTATGAAAGGTGAGGTTACCATAATAAGAATTAATAACTTGCAAGCACTGATGGAAGAGACTAAAAAGCAGCCTGCTTTTTCACTGGATTTGTTCATAAGAAATAAGACTAACTTCTCTTTTGTGATAATTACTATGGTTTTGGGTGTTTTACTCTTTGTCTTCAATCAGTATTTCCCCCTGTTTTGGGTATAATATTGTTTAAAAAATATGTTTAAAAAAATTATCTTAAGTTTTAATGTCTTTCACTCTATAATAACGTTCAAATATTTCTTTTTTTTGTCTCAGGTCAAAAGAGCAGTTGTGCAAGTTATAATATGCCTCATTTCTTTGAAAAGAGCAGTGTAGCAGGGTGTCATGAGCTGAAAAGTCTCCTATTTCAGTCGGCTTTGAGATCTGGCATTATATTTTGTTTCCTGAGTTTCCAGCATAGATAGTAGTCTTGTTTGGTTTTTATGCTAGAATAAACAGACCACAGGTCTGCAGTAATTTCCTGTTTATTTCAACATCCTGCTTCTTTATGGTGTGGCAAGTTCTAGGTGTCTTCACCTCCCATCCTCTTTCATCCAGCCTGGTGGACTGAGAGACAAATGCTGCGTAATTAGCCTGCCCACACATGTCTTCTGATACTGAAATTAGGAATAGATCCTCTGTCAATTTATCCCCTTCATTTGCCTCTTCTTGCTTTCATTAAGAAGCAGTTAAGATGTGTAAAATAATGACAAATGCCTCCCTGCCCAAAAGAAAACTGCATAATCCAGCTGGACTGATGGCGTTGAATAAGTCCTACCACTAAATAAATGTGTCTGTGCACATGGACAGTTTATTTTCCCTGTTGTTTGTCACATAATCTGAACTAGTTCAATTTTTCAGTGTTTTGTTTCTTTACTAATAAAATATAAATCACTGTAGTTTGTGCTTGTCTTGGTAACATCTGATGTGTTTTTTAGGAATGATGAGAAACGCATTCAGCAGTAATTAACAAAGAAGCATTGAAATTGCTTTAACTTGTATAAGAATGAAATCTTACAGCAGATGTAGCATCTTACAGTTCATGATTTGAGACTGTTTCAAATAATTTTAAACTGATATTTGCTTTTGATAATAATTAATTTGATCTTTACTTTACATGAGTCTTTCCTCTTGTTTCTCAATTAAGTACATGTGAAAGCAGATTTTGTTCTTGAGCTCAAGTTACAAAGGAGACACGTAAGTCACAATATTTTTTAGTGCATTATTATATATTTTTCTCTTACATGTTTTCCACAGCTTGCACTGAAGGACCCTGTACACACTGTGTCATTGCAGCAGTTCGTCTATGAGAAGCTAAAGGCACAGCAGGAATTACTGGGAGAACAAGGTTTTCAGGCACTTATGGAAACCGTGGATACAGAAATTGTTGCACAGCTACAAGAATTTTTACAAGGCTTCTAAATAAGCAGAAACAAGATTTTTTTATGTCCAATTTCCCCTTTAAAAAAAAAAAAAAAAAACAAACACAAAAGAACTCTTAGCCTTCCATCTTGTATGGAAGAGCCTACTGAAAGCTGAAAATAACTTGTTTTAAAAAATAAAAAATAAGTTTCTGTTGTTGCTATTAAACTAACTTTGGTAAGGCTTTATGTTATTTTTTTAATATTGTATCATCAAAGTAACACTTCCATGATTCCTAACATGGCATATACTGTCCTAGATCAAACCGGGTTATTTTGGTACCATTACTGGGTTTTTTTTGTTCACAAAGCTGTCATAAACTGAGAGGTCTTAAGGAACTTAGTGATGCATATTAGTGAGAAACATCTATTAATCCATCAGTGTGATTCAGCATCAGGAGGTGCTTGTCTTGATATCATATGCCTATAACTTTCTCCCCTTCTTATTACCATTTGTTGACTCTACATTCAACCGTACAAGCAGAAAGAGTTAGGAAAGCAATAAGACCATGAGCAGAAATATTCCCTCATGGGAGAAAGATAATTCCCATTTGAATTGTCTCAGAGAAAAAGAAACTTGGATTGTAATGCTTGAATTGTATTTGAGGAGGTGTTAGAGAAAGTCTATCTCTATCTGAATATGTGGGTCTTCATTTTTATTACCAATTTCTTTATTTCTATTACAAAAATTTTCTTGCTTTCTTCAGTTCCTTCTCTCTTGCTTATAGCTCACAGAGAAACTCACTTGAGGTAGATGAGTAATTAATTCAAATTAATTATTGGCTGTACCTGGACTAAAAATTGCTGTTGTTCAGCTTTTTTTCATCACAATTTGAGTTGGTCACAATTGAAATAATTATTTGCAAACATGAGGCCCACTTTGAGTTTTAATTCTTTGTTAGTTACCTGGGCAGCAGGAATGACAGGGTAAAGCAGCTCTTTTCTATATGCCTTTATCTTTTATACCTTGTGGGTGGGAGGGAGAAAAGAAGGCTCTTTTCCATTTTGAGGTTTTCCTTTTACGTTCTGATCTTCCACCTTCAAAGTTGAAGTGAACATTTTTTGCTTCACTAAGGTATGATTAAGCTATTAAGACAGATTTTTTTTTTTTTCCCCAGAGGGGATTAGCTGTTTAAAGACACCTACAAGCTTTTGTTAATCTTACCAGATGCTTTTAAAAATCTGAGCCTTTTTCTTTACTGATGCTGACCTTTTGGGGACTAATTGTTTTTGAAACCTTCCTTCTGTTTGCAGAGAAAGCCTGACCATTCCCTCCTTCTCATTTGGCTTCAGTGGCAGAGGCTGCTGAGCCTCCTGCACCTCTGAACGCAAAACCTTTTCTGTACCCAGCTGCCAGCATCTGTCTGCAGGAGTTGTTTGATAACTCATAGTTCCTGGGTTTTTACCATGGTGGAGGGAGGTTAGAAGAATTGTTACAATTTGTCTGTTATCTCCATGTCATTTCCTCCAATCATCCATCAACATCAGGTCTCAAAATTAAGAGTTTTGGAGGATTATGTTTGGTACTTGAAAGGTAAGGGACCAGGTGAACTAATGGTCCCTCTCAGCTGTGAACTACAGTTGACAGAACCTGGTGGCAGTTGACCAAAAATGCATTTGTTTGTCTGCAGACACCCCCAGTTTTTGGCTCGGTGTAAACCTAGCACAGATCTGGTTGGCCTCACACCGGCTCTGCATGGCGTGACTGGATGGTGTATGGAAAAACCACCTCGGGAAGCAATACTTTTATATCACCGTTCAGTAAAAAAGAAAAAAAAAAAGTGGCGTGCACAGCGCCGAATGGTGCTGCTCTCTGACCTTTCGGAGGGAGGGAGGTCCTACCAGCCCTGGCCAAAAGGCTGCTCTCTGTGTTCCTGCTGCTGCCAGAGCCTCCAGGCTCACGGTGCAGCATCTTGCAGCCTCAGGTCAAGCTGGCTGTGTGCAGCTGAGCCAGACCTGCCTGCCTACATCATTCTCCGAGACATCCAAACCCCTGTTACCTCACATGGTGGTGGAGTGTGAGCTGCAGCTTATTTTAGTGCATGGTAACTAATGCTGGCACAGGCCCTGGCAGGGATGATGGATAGCATTTTGGCTAATAATGGCATGATAACATTGTGTGATTAACTTTCTGAGTAATGTTTCTGAACAAGTGTATGTATTCATTTTCATATGCATTAGGGAACAAGTTAAATTTGTCGCTAGGTGTTTAGTTTTTCCTCTTGGAAGATTTTACTCCAAGGCTTTGACTATAAATGAAACCAATTGTCATCACCGTAACTGCTTATATGACACCCGCTGGCAGTTAGCGCGGTGCAAAACAAGTGTCCTTCTGTGCTCAGTGGCAATCTAGTACTGAGAAAATAGAGAAATTTCAGCTTAAAGCAGCAGAAGAAATTATATAGAATATCCTTATATATTAAATCCTTATATTTAGGATTAAATTATCACTGGAAGGTTGTCAATTAGGACAGCAGCAAGCTTTAGTCCTTGTTACTGAAATTTCTGACTTTAGGCTCTTGGGGAACAAGGGAAACCAAATACAACAAATTGCCTGTTACCAAAGCAGTAGAATACAATTTCCAAAATTCTCGTGAGGCAGGATCTTTGATCCTATTGCCCTTTCAGCATTGTTTTTCAAGGCAAAACATAATTTAAATTGGGTGAGTTTTTTTTCTACAGCACAATTAAACTACTGAGGCTTACAGATTTTATCAGTTTACCTTTTAAAACAGGCAGTGACTGTGTGTTGAAATGTTTGTGATAAAAGCTAAATTTTTAGCTTTGAAGGTACGTGCTGAAAGAAACAGAGAATCTTCAAAAAGTTAACTTTGGTGTATCAATGAAGTGACCGTTTTTAGGCCTTTTGCCTAACTAAAGGTGTTAATAACCCATCTAATCTCATTGCATCTTGTTGAAGGTTTTTGTCAAACAATTGTCATACAAAACAATTACTGGAGAAATTTTACTCCTAGAAGTGCTTTCAGGTTAGATAAGCTGAGGTATGATCGATAAGTATGATATACTTGAAGGTAGATAACCTGAGGTATCTAACTTTATCCTTATCTAACTAAGGAATGCATCGTTAGATTTACAAAGTGAAAGGAAACATATAAAAATATAGAGAGATAGGTGTGTGTATAAAATGTGCGTGTAGATAGACATGTATTGTGTACACGTGGGGCTGGGAGGTAACAGGCCCAGGTGTTTCTTCTACTGGGGCCGGTGACGTTGCTGCCCTGGTGGCCAGGCCTGGCCGCTCCCTCTGGCCACCCCCATCATGGCCGGCGCCCCGCTGCTGTTGTGGGCCGGATTGGCACCCCTCCACCTTTGAAAGGGGCAGGGGAGAGGTGGGCTTGGGCTGTCACAGCATTCCCTGCCTCACGGGCAGGGAGATTGTGACCACCTACCTTCACTTCAGTGACACTGTAGAGGTTTTTTGCCTCATTGGCGATCAAGTCCAAGGGACCAGGCAGTCTCCCAACGACCTCTGCCATTGTGGTGGCTCAGAGTGTGGACAGGGGGAGCACCCAGAGGGGTGGTGGGTGCCTGTAGATGCTGCAAACACTGCACACCTGGGAGCTCCTTTGGTCAACGCTGTTGGAGAAAACTCCCCTTCTTGTCAGGTGAGTGTCCATGGTGTCAGTGATGAGGGCAGGAGGTGTTCTTCCAGCCGTGCCTCAGTTGGGGATTTCGGTGGTTCCAGGGAAGCCTCAGAGGACTTTTCAGGAGGGAAACCTGGCTCCTGCAGTGCTCTGGTATCTCACTGAGGAAGAGCTTCTACAGTTGCTCTGCAGGTTGCATTATTTGAGCTAACACTGCCCTGAAGAAAAGGATGTCAGAACACGAAGGTTTCATCCTTCCTCTTGTGAAGTTGTCTGTTTTCCAAGGTTTGAACTGCAATTTTCATTTGCAAAAGGAACCACCACAGTGTTTACTCCCTAGCAAAGCTGCTTATGAAGATCCTCTGGCTTTTTGTTAGTCCTAAGGGGTGCTGAGACATCTTCTCCCAAGGTACCAGGAGTGACGGCCGAAGCCCTAGACAGAGTCACAACTCTGCAGCTCACAACTGCAAATGGTAACTCTTGGGCTCATCTCTCTGATGGTTCAGCAATGGTAATATCACTTCTGTGGATCATATTAACACAGCCACGCTGTCAGATTTACAGTCAATATTGTTCAATTTATGTGGTTTAGTATGCTTGACATTTTAAATTTTTATTTGATTCCAAACTCTTGTGATGCTCCTGAATTGCAGTTCATGTGTTCTCTGAACTCCTGAATATGCCACATCTTCACTTAGTAAAAGCAGCACCTTTTTAATTAAGGTACACGTTTTGAAGGCTTTCCAAACTCATTTACTTGTCTTGCTTCAACACTGCTGCTTCAAAAAATAAATGATTAATTACTAATTTTAAAATGTTCACAATTTCCATCATACTGCTAGCTGTGATTAATAATGATGACTAATCATCAGATACTCACACTTTTCTGGTTCTGTAGAAACTTTTCATAAGGTACAATAACTTGTTTTTAACGGATTTTGCTGACACACGGGGAAAATGAAATCAAATTAACTGTAGTCAGCCACCTTTAAAACTTTATTGCCAATTCATAAGGAGTGCTGAAAATTGTTACATCCTTTGTTCTCCACACTGGCCAAGCACCATTTGGTTAGGCTGAGTGCATACTGCTGCACTATTACATACTACTTGCTTAAAAATCATGAAGGAATTAGTTTTCAGATTTACACAAAATGGGTGATCAGTTTCCAAAGCATGGTCTAAAATGAAGTGAAAAGGAGCAAAAGTGAATTTGCTGCAAATAAGAAAATTCTACCACCATATGTAAAGTGTGCCCCTTGGCAGCTGATTATACAAAATAAAATCACATCCCATATTGAACAATAGGTCATTTCTGAAGTCAGCTGTGGCTGTCCGCAGGTGGCAAAGCATGTCTCCTGGCTTGGAGCTGTGCAAGTAATTGACTTTTTAATTCTGTTTCTGAACAGGGGAAAAATGGGAGGTTGGCAAAAGTATTCCACTTAACCCAAGGTTTAATATTCTATTTCTTTCTTTTGATTTATTAACCAGTTTTTAATAAAATACCAACCGATTTTCAAGTCAAGCTGTCACTCATGGCAAAATCCTAGAACATTTAAAACAATTTGGTTTTTTTACCTCTTGAAACTAGTTTTCAGTTCCTGTGGTTTATTAACCTCTGGAAAGTTTATCCAATTCTGTTATAGAATGTAGTGCTAATAAAGGGACACATTGGTGTTTTAAACAACAAAAAATTAGTCATGTTGACTGTGATTGTGAGTTGTCATCACTTCCCACAGCAATTTTAACTGCTTCCTGGCAAGAAAGATTATTAAAGCAGCATCTAAAAAATAGACAAATAATGTTTAAATAAAGCAAATGTTTGACCCAAAAGTTACTTTTTTTTTCTTTTTTTTTTTTTTTCCAATATTTGCACCAGCAAAATCTTTGGTGTTACTCAGGGAAAGTAACAGAATACTGTGGGGCCTGTCTGGTGGCCAGTGGTTGTGGTCAAACCTAAGAAAGTTTCACAAGTTACAATCATACAGCACAGACATATTATCCATTACCTTACCAACCTGAGAAAAGTGGAATTGCTGATAGTTAAATTCTGGGTAGAGAAAGTCTGAATCTGGTTATTTTGCAGCATAGCAGTGTTTTGAAAATACACAGTACATAATTTCTGAAGTTGTGCTTCAGGTGTTTTAAACAAAATAGTCTTTCTTTCAATTGGAAATATTCCATTTATTGTAGTTATCATTTGATTATTTTTTTTTTTTTAAACAAAGCTGTTGAAGGTATCTTGCAGATATTTTTTCCCCATTTTTCCAGATACTGAGGAAAACTAAAAACTCTAATACAGCCGGAACATTGGAATTTGTACATGCATGTAGAGCTTATTGGTCCTGACTAACTAAATGAGTTTGCAAGGAAAAGATTAGAGACCTGACAATATCACCTTCACTGTGGTGGTTCACCCACTGAATCTTTAAACATCAGGCATAAAGTGTCCATGCAGCAAAACATTTTGGTGTCATTCAGCTGCTCGAAATGCTCTGCCCTGTATTTTCCTACTCCAGGTACTAGCACAAGGTGCTTTTTGTTTTACTACATCTGTAACAAATGCCTGCTGGTTCGTTAGCACTTCTGATTTTCAATTTTTAAATACTTAAATGAAATCCTTACATGCAGGCCACCAAGCACTCTGGTCGGGGATAGAACAGGTGTAGGAATGAGTGAGAGTCCTGCATTCTCCTATCTGCCATCAGACTATTTATGCCCTTTATTCAATGATACTATAATGCAGCATGTGTGAATCAAGGATCCCAAGGGCCTTCTAGCTTTTTGCTGCTAGCCATGATCATTTGTTGAAGCATTTTGATGTATTGTCTCACTTTTGAAATCAGGCCCAGAACCCTGCAAGCAGAATTGTTCTGCTCTGTAGTAGTTCCTTTCCTTCCTCTGCCTCTTGAAATACCTGTGCAGACATCAGTAAGTTTCTTTGTGCCTCTTTCTTGAGGCTCTGTAAGTACAATGTGAAAAGTATGTTTGCCCAGAACCATGTCTGGTTGGCTTTTGAGTGTCTCCGCAGGTGGAAATTCTACAGCCTCTCTGAGCAACTTGTTTGACTACCCTCACAGTGAAAAAGTGTTTTCTTGTGTTCAGAACTTCATGTATTTCACTGCCTCTTGTTTTGTCAGTGGGCACTGCTGAGAAAAGTCCATCTCCCTCTTCTTCATTCACATATTTATAGGTGCTGTGAAGATCCTTCAAGATTTGAGAGACTTTTATTGTGGAAATGTTTCAGGGGAAAAATTTCAAAGCAAATGATGGGATGGAAAAATTCTCCCACTAATGCAGGTGAAAAAGTTACTTGGTGTGGTAAAGAAACAAGATTGATTGTGGCTCAGAAGAGAATGCTGCTTGGAGTTAGGGTATGGAAACTGGATGGACCTGTAGTAACAAGAGGATACGGACTGATAGTTAGAAATTAAGAAGATTCTCGCAGGGTTTCAGAAATATTCTATGATGTTAGCTTCTATCAGCACTTGAGAATGATTTCAGGAGCACTTTTTAATTTACTGTATTTTTAAACTATCTCTTTCTGGCCTGGAAATTGGGATGGTAGCATGAACCCCACAGAAATCCACACTCATGTGGATTAATCTGTCTCCACATTGCATATTACTGCCGGTGACTCCTCAGCAGTTTGAAGACAACCAGGTTGTGTTCTCTACTGCATGGTTTCTCTGAATAGCTTGGGGAAGGATAATTTCAGCTGCCTGCTTACAGAAAGCAGGTGCAGTACAAGATACTCTCAGTAGGAGCTGAAGAGAAATGAACTGCTTTAGGGAGGAAGAGGATAGAAAAATTGTTCTGTGGGAAAAGTATGGTAGAAAAGAAAAAGAAAGAAGAAGGTGATGAGAGCTGACATGAGAACAGAGGCAAGAAGTGAATTATATTAAACTATGAAAATGATAAATACAAGGGGATGGAAAACAGGAAAAACAGGCAGCAATTTCAGAGTAATAATGTTTTGTTCGTTACATGTGCTGGTATGTGTAACGTGGTCTCATTTGTGTTCCTGTGACTGTTACTAGGGTTATTGTATTTTTCAGAGTTTCCCCAGTGAAGTAAATCCTTGAAACTTGCATCTGAGCACGTTCAGAAGCTTGCCAGAATCTCTCCAGTTGTAAAGAAAGAAGATACTCCATGCTTAGAGCTGTGTTCATATAACAGCTATAGAAATCATAGTATTAATTTGGTATGCCGTTTGTGTATGATTCCCCCTGTTTTAAAGAGTAAGTACAATGCATTTGCTTAAGCCACCATGAACTTGCACCAAAGTACACAGGATTGTGGAGCTTCAGATATTAACAGCAGCAAATCAGTCCTAAGTCACCAAGTGACAATAACATGATTGTTCTTGATCATTTTGCACATTCCAAATATAGAAGCAAAACCTTACTGTAAGTATTGCCAGTAGAAAACATGACTTTGAAGTATGGATCTGATTAAGAAACAAACAAAAAAACCACCCAACCCAGGAGGATATTTGCCTCCCGTTTCAGAGAGTGTTTCGTATCATCTTACCTCTGGAATTTTCAGTCTAGCAAATACTAAATTCACTCAAAGTTACTTTAACACTTCTTCCACCAGAAATTATATCTGAAATCTATATTCTTTGCCCTTGACCACAGATATATTTGTATTTCAAAGTCAATAAAATCTTAGAGCAATAAAATCATAAGCAATCCTAAGTCCAGGCAAGTACAAGGTACTTTGTGCGCAGCTTCCAGGTTAAAATGAAGTTCTAACTCATCTTCATTTTGCAGTAAATCGTGATAAAATAGTTAATACATGCTGTAGAGCCCATAAATAGGATAGATTTTAGTCAAAGCTCTACCCTTAGTAGAGACACAATTTAAAGTGAAAAAGCTGTGACAGTAATAACAGTCACTATCACTGTAAGAAATTGTTAAGAACTGTAGTAGACATAAGTGATAGGGCATCCGTTCCTCACTAGTCTGTCTTTTATGAGGTGAAATTGAAAAGCATAGGTCAGGAGTAAGCAAATTATTTGTCCTTGGTGTAAGGGATGGGATGATTTGGTTTTCCTAGTTGAGTTGTTTTGGGGCCCGTACAGCTGAATTACTGTCATTTACTGCATGGATAATGTTGGTATTAGAGAACATAGTGAGAAATGGTGCAGAGATATTGGTCACACCAAATGAAGCCTTAGCAGGGTTTTAAAGCTCCAAGTCAGAGCTAACTGCCCTTGCTCTTGCAGAGTTTCTTAGTGTCCTGTGCTACCAGGACTTGAGTTCTGGGGTTCTGCTTCTTCTGTGCCAGTGCTGGAGACTGCCTCATGCTTTCCAAGAACCTGGAAACTAAGTTCTGCAGGAATTGGCACAGCTCTAGTGAAGTCTGTGCAAAGCCAAAACCATCAGTTGCACTTGAGCTGGCTTTGTTACAGATGTCCTTGCACTATTGTGTCTAGCATTGCCAAGTCAAGAAAGGTGGCCAGAAACACCATGTTTGGATCTACATGTGTTAGGGTAGGTCCAGACAAGAGCTGTTAGTTATGGTCCCCCATAACACTGAAGCAGCAGTAGGCTTATCTGTCGGAATTAACCTGTTGTTTGTAAATTATGCTCAAATTACTTCATATCTGAGCTAATAAACATTGCCAGACCAAGCTCCAGGCAACAGCATGGCAATTTGGGTGTTTCTAGACCTGCTGCCCTCTTAATCTGTAGCCTGGATGTTCAAATGCATCATTGAAAACTGTGAATCAGCAAGTTTAAAATACCTTGATGGGTCTAACTTGTCTACAGTTGGCCTGTGCTGGTAGAGGTACAAAGGAAACAGGGATCTAGATAACATGAGTTGTGGTCCCTTCATTCACAGGTAACCCAGTTTTGTTTGGACTCATCTTGTTTTCAGAAAACATACTGAAACTTTTTGAAGTCCAGCTTCATACTATGGCTATTTGAATGTACATGAGCTGGATGAGAGGTGTGTGAAGAACAACCATGACTTGCCGTCTAAGTTGGGAGGCTCTTACTGGAGCAACACAAACCCTACAGTGGACAGTCAAAAGAATTAGAAAACAGCTTCATGCTCAGTCATACTAACTCTGTGCAGAGCTCTGACTACACATATCATTCATACAGCTGCAGTCTGAGTGTTTTGCTCATCACTTCTGCCCTTAGGACAGGCAGGCATTGGGCATCATGGGCCTCCTACTAGGCAGCATGGAGGGCCTGATGTCAAGTCACACCATGCGGTGCACACTCACTGAGGTGACAGAGGTAGTGGATAAGATACTGCAAACAGAAACACTGCTCTTCTCATCTTTTGCTTTGGCTCTGGATTCTTCTAGAACCCTGTTACTGTTCCTAGGCATAATACGGGGTGGTGGTCTGTGTGTTATGCTTTACAAGTGAGGGTTGTTACTGTTTTAGAAAAACAGCCTAGCTAAAACTTTGTCTCTTCTATTTGATGATGCTTCGTGCTTTGTATCACAGTAAACTGACAAGCAAAAATGAACAGGTGTGTGACAAGAGCTACTAACTGATGTGACACTAATAATGTCTACTGAAATTCTGAGAAGTACCAAGGAAAATTCCTCTGTTGGTTAAATTGCTATAACTTGGGGCAGACTGGGAATTACAGATGGTGTGTCTGAGTTAAGGGTTGACATATGCATTAGTCCTAAGTTTAGCCAATTGCTGATAGCAAATGTTTGCTGAGTGACACTGCATAAGCAGAGAACAACCACTTCGTAGTAGGGGAGTCTTACTTGATCAAAGCTTCCTGCTAGGGAACTGAAGAAAGAAGAACAAACACAATGTAAGTGGCATAATGGCAATTTTTAATGGTAATACATAGGAAGAGGAGGTATTGAGTATAATCATCTTAATGGATGATAGGACATTCTAACAGCATGAAACGGTTTTCTGTTCCTAGAGTTGATGAATAGAAAGACATAACTAGTAGCTCTCCTTTGAGGTAGAATGTTTCTGAATACAGAATCACAATTATACCTGAGAGGTTTTTGCTTTTGATGTTCAGGAAGGACAAAAGGGGATAAATCTATTGGACTTGCTTACATTAGCAGGCTTTGTCAGGCTCTTTGTTCAACTCTACAGCTGAATATGGACAATGCCACCAACCCCAAGTACTACCAACCCATCATGTTCCATTGCTGCTGTGGTGATTCTGTGTAAATGCAGAGGCTGTTAGCAGAGCTGAAGTTCTGTTGATTAAACAGACACACACCACCAGTCCCTGCAAAACAGCAATGTAGAAACCTACACACATTTTCCTCTAGCTAATACTTTGTTTTATAAATTAGTGATTTTTCATATATGGGAAAAGTATGTGGTGGAAAATAATCTCATGAAGATTTCATAGGTATGAGTTTAGGATAGCTTTATTATTTATATGTGAAAAAAAGTGCCACACCTGCTTTTCCTGAGAGTAATTTTTTGAAACAGGCTGGTAAGATGCAGAATATATGTACTCTTTTTAAATTTTATTGAGAGTGGCAGATATCTTAGTTACTACATATTCAACTATCCAGATAGTGTTTTGGGGTTTTTTGTTTTAAAGTTTCTGTAAGCGTCTTTTAATTCCTTTTGCTTCCGTAGTGATGTAATGACCTCAGGAACTGATATTTCAGGACAAAAAGCAAGTTCTGTGTTTCACGTGAAGAATCATAATTTGTCTTTTTCATTTCAAAAAAATTGCAAAGCACTGAAATTTAAATTGCATGAGTTCCACATACAACCTTGGCCAGGAGTTATATCCAATAACAAGTGTCCACTGTGAGCAAAAAGAGACAGATTGCAGAGATGTGTATCTAAAAGATATATATACTTGCAACACTATTGTATTATCTGAAGTTGGATGAGCCATGTAATTAGAGAAACACCAAATGCAATTTTAGTTTCTAAGTTTAACACTATCCTTGCTCCAGCCCTCCTCTGGTATCAGAAGTGTATCCCAAGTTAAAGCAGGATCACTGAAGGTCCCAGAACTTTGCTTAGAATATACAAAGAATATACAGTTGTTCTTGGTGTCAACTTTTAAAATCCTTGATATGTTTATAAATCTCCTATTAAATTTTCAATTCTTTTAATCAGAGATTTCCTGTATCATCAAGTTGCACAGCCTTTTTGCACACAATGGAGGCAAAAACCTATCAGAACTGTGTAAAAGTTCTTTAACAGTATGATGTTTCAGCACACAATGAAAATGCTGCTCTGAGGTTTTCTAAGAAATGTTTTAGTAACTCACTAGACTGCTTGCAAATGTCAGTTCTCTAGGCACTCCTGAGGCAACAAGTAGATTGAGAACAAAACTTCTGATAATACTGGTTATATGTTTGGGGTAAATATGAGGGCCATTATGGGTAGAAGTAGGAGATTTGTTTCTCTGGGAAAAACATTTGTGTCAGAAAAAGCATCAGTCAGTCGGACAAAGCTGTTCACCAGCTGCATGTGCTTTTGAGAACTGTGCTTAAAAGCAATAACCTGAAAGTAGAAGACAGTATCCCACAGGATATGGTGGGCATTTTGTGAACCTCTGCAATATTTGGGAATGATCTGGTTTTGACGCTTTATTGATAAAACCTAGATGAAGTCTGCATGCCTGTTAAGTCTATGGGTATCAGAGATCAAAGAAATGGTTAGATCAAATTGTCAGACTTTTTTTTTTTCCTCTCTGCACTGAGGAGTTCATGATGACTGGGGAGAAGAGATGGTTGTCACAATGAAGAGCGAGCTGGTTTAGCATTTTTAAAAAAATCATTACTCAGAAACATAAAAACATGTGTGTATTTATACAGCTTTAGAACCAGTTTGTGGTTTGTGGCATGTCATAAGCTTAACAGTATGCAGTATTCAAACAAAACCTGTCTTAGTTTACTCATTTTTTGTCTATGGCATATCTGACCAACTTTTTGAAATGTGTGAATAGTATACAAATACTTGTGAATTTGCACCACTCTTAACACAGGCACAAAGAGTGAGATGAGCCTCATGAAGTGCAGATACCCCAGAGTAGATCTCCGTTCATTAGAGCTGGTTGTCTTAGGTCCTTGGAGACTGATATTCTGAAATCATTCAGATAAATCAGGTACAAAAGTAGTAGTCTCTCTGCATTAGCCATATAGCAGCCTAGATATAGATTTGTTTGTTCTATGGGGGAATAAACTATTTGTACTTAGAGGAATTTGTACTTAGGGTACTTAGAGTAAACTAGTGCTTTGTACATTATAATATATATAAAAAGCCTGCAATAGCCTTCTTTGTAGTTTGATGCTGTTGATGTCTCTCCTAAACCTGTTTAAACTGTTCTTTCACATTCTCCTATGGCTGGTAAACTCTCTGAAGTGGAGGATGAAGACAGGTAGTTTCAGCCCCTGTTGACCTTATTCCACTGATCTACACTCTGGCCCTTAAAATGTATGGATACAGTTTTTCCTTTCCATTTTATTATTAATGCCACTTTTATGTTTGCAAATCTCTTTGGGTTGTACAATTAGAAGTAGAACTTGCAATCCTTTGTATTTGCCAGGCCTGAAACTAAAAATTAGGCCTCTGAACAGTTGTCAACGAGGGGAAGTTGATGATCCACTGTATAGCAAAGTATATGCCTGGAGCAAGCTGATTATCAACTGCAAATGTAGAATTAGCATTAATAGTAAAATGAAATTTGCAGTTCTTACCATGCAGAAACTAGGATTTCCTGGGGGCAGGGCCTCTGGAATCTGTGAGAGGTTTAAGGGTAGTAGTATAGCATCAGCAGGCAGTCATGAAGCAGGGGCAGGGGCAGGGCAGTGGCACTGATGAAGCATATTTGACTGCTGAGTTAATCACAGAATCATAGAATCACCTAGGTTGGAACGGACCTTTTAAGATCATCTAGTCCAACCAATGAAAAAAAAAACCAAACCAAATGAAACCAAAACAACCCAACAAAACCCCACAAACGAACAAAAAAACCCACACAAACCCCACACCACACCCAAACCAACAAACCCAACAATAATCCATATCCCCAAGCACCATGTCAACTCTTCTCTTGAATACCTCCACCTCAACCGCCTCCCTGGGCAGCCCATTCCAATGCCTGA